>PTEX01000207.1:191277-302038 GCA_003342815.1 Eudromia elegans
GGCTGCAACAGAAGCCAGCGCGGTGCTGCAGGCAAAGGTGTCACCCAAGCTACCATAACTGATGAAGCCGAAGCTGCTTCCTGCGTGTTACCGTCCTGTACGTCAGACGAGCCGTGCATCTGCAGCCAGTTTGGGTGCCTGTGAGTGCTTCACTGTGTTCCGAACCGAGGACACATCTGATCTGGGACAACCACTGTGAGCTGTCACCACCAGAAGTGAGAGAGGGACAGATTAAAGTCAGCTGAAGAAATTGATTATTTTAATGGTATTTTCCCCCCCATTTCTTCCCTTATTAGAGCTTTCCATCTTTGAACTCCAAAATATTTGAGCCCTGGTCTTTCACAGTGGTTTTCTGGTCATGAGTTACTGGAAGATGACCTGAAGAATCATGCAGGGCTGCCTAGAAAAGGAATTTTGGAATATGAATACAAAACAAAACAAAAAACTATTCTCTTGAGAGCTCAGGCCTAGATTAACAGCAGGAATTCATCAAAATGCTTTTGAAATGGCAGCAATCCTTCAAGGTCTTGTGCAGGGGGAAAAAATCCCATAGGTACAAGTCGAGGAGCAGTCATATTAAGCATGGGAATCCCATTTCCTTTTTCCTTTTTCACAAATATCCAAAATACACTGACTACCTATCTAAAAGTTTTAAACCATTGCAATACTAGTTGGCAGTACAGTCTATGTGCCTGTGTAGACATATATAAAAAAACTGATCTCAAATATCAATATTACCAAGATTCCTCAAAGTCATATTTCAAAAGTAATATTCCCCATGACTAGTGTTGTCTTTTCACAGACATACAGGCAATCATGTATAAATGTAGGTATTAATGCAGGATTTAATATATGTTTTCTTTGCATAGAGATGCACTGACCTTCTTCATGCTAAACTGGAAGGAAACATAAAAGAGGTTTTATACATATTATGAAAGAGGTTACTAGTAGCACTAGTCAATACAGAATGAGGTCAAAATCAGAAAATGACATGTTTCTTAGTTTTCATGAAAACTGATGGTGTTTTTTCCAACCCTTGCTTCACTGTAAGAAATAGAATACCTGGGGTTTTTTTGTCTGGTTCAATGAGAATGATAGTGTGTCAAATTGCACCAGATAAACCTCATAAGTCTAGTAGACAGTGCATATTATTCAGCTACATATATCTAGATAATTAAAATTTGTGAGATTTTTCTTCAGCTGAAAAAAATGAAAATAACACAAATAATATTAACATGCTTCCAAAATTCAACAATTTTGGCACAATTGTAGAAGTATCCTTAAAGAAAAAAGCACACACACAAGTATGCAGCCCTTACAGTGGCAATCCCAGGCTTTTCAAAAGCAAGCAGTACACACATTCCTTAGTTATTTTAGGCATAAGATTAAGCATTGAGAGCCCTGAAAGGAATCTTTCCTAGCATGGAGAACAGTACCACAATAATAGTTTTGACCTGCCAATAAATATGTGCAGGCACGCACTTAATGTGAAGATATTTACAAATAATTAAATGTATGTATAGGGTATCTGCTCAACTTTTACATATTATTGGGCATGAATGTGTATTTGACCTTTTCCTAAATCTGATAAACTTTCAGTGATACCAGAGCTTCTCTCCGACTGATGGACCCTGTGCAGCTGCTGAGTAATCCTTGTTAGAACATCATTTCTCATGCAAGCACTGAAACATTTCATCCACGCTTCTCTGTCTGGCAGACACAACTCTGCAGCTACTGTTACGGGTCAAGCGGCAAGTGTTTTTTGTTCTTTCTTTCTGTTTGTTTGTTCGTTTGTTTTTGTTTTTCTTCCCCTGAAGGTTTAATGCCAGGTGCATTCCTTGTTCCCAGCACAAACTACAGTCACAAAGTAGTGTTTAGTTAACTGAGCCAAAACAGATTAATTATTGTCAGGGTAAATGAGGGATAGCACAGGAAGCAGAGAAGGGAGGATACTAAAGATAAGGTGGGAAAGGAATGCGGTGGAGGGAAAGGCAAAGAAAGAGGTAGACAGTGATGAGAGAAAGGGCAGTAAAATCTTCCTTTGGTGAGACGGGGAATCACGATGCTTTACGTGAGACAAGTTGCCAGGCAGGTGAGGGTGAGCCCTTGGCCTCCATGGCAGGGGTGGCAAAGGAAGGGAGGATGGGAGGGGACCTGCTCCTTCTCCTACGGAAGCATGTGTGCCTCCTGGCTGCCCATGGGGAGCAGGAATGCCAGGCCTCTGCTGGGAAAGGAGCATGGTGCCATGTGCCAGGCTCTGCTCTGTTTGTCTCTTTGGGGTCTGCTCTTTGCAAAAGGATTGGGATCTAGCATGGGATGCTATAGCTAAAGAAATTACTAATTATTGATGACAACGAACAATTTGACCAGACTGAGTTTCAATTACAAAGAAGCAAAGTTCACCAGTGACGAGTTCAATACCGGCAAATGTGGCAGGCTTTTTAACTGCTGCTCTGGTGGAAGAATGAATCCTCTAGGAGCAGTGTGTGGACTTCCATGAAAAGCCTTGTTGCAGTGGCAGTTGATGAGCATGTGTGGTTGCAGGTTTGCTTTCTTACCCTGAGGTCACCACCCAGGTGGAGTTAGCACTTCGAGATTCAGAGGGACTGTGGTGGACCTGTTGTCCCCTATGTCCATTATGGCTGTACATACAGAGTGCAATTACCTAATGCAGTGAAGTTGGTCAAAGTGAGGTTTAGTGCTGTGATAATTAAGGAATTACTGAAAAATATGAAGCCTTCACTGATTGTTATAAGAGAAGTCATCCCTTGGGGAAGGAAAAATGAATTCAGGCAGTGGCTAAGGAGGGAGGTCATCAGTGGAGTCTCGCATGAGTCATCTGGTCAACATAGCCAGAAATGATCTGGAAGAGGTAGATGGTGAGGTAAAAAAATCTGTGGGTGGTTCTAAGATGTCAGAATGAAGAGGTTAACAGTTGATTGAGAAGGAGTGCAGAAGGACTCTATGACACTGACTGGATGAGGAAATAGCACATAAAATATGGTACAAATAAGTGCAACATGATGCACCCGATGAGGATCAGCAAAATAATTCCAACTTCTTTTAATAGTGTGTGTGGGTAAGGGGGGGTTCCAAGCTGGTAGTTGTTGCACAGGAATGATGTCTGGGATTATAGCACAGCTCACTCTCAATTTAAAATATTTAAACATTTAAAATTCAAAGAGCACTTGGGAAAGCAATGGAGAACAGATTGGAAGATGACAATATGTGACAGGGTGACAGCCCTGGAACAGGCTGCCCAGAGAGGTTATGGAGTCTCCTTCTCTGGAGATCTTCAAAACCCGCCTGGACATCACCCTGTGCCACGTGCTCTAGGGGACCCTGCGTGTGCAGGGGGGTTGGACTAGATGACCTCTACAGGTCCCTTCCAACCCTAGCCATTCTATGATTCTATGATTCTATGTAGAAGTATGTTTCTATGGTACTTGCATGCTATGAATACTGGTACAGATTCAATCTTTCTACCTCAAAACCAGAGTTTTAAAAATGGAAAAAAAAAATAGAGAGATGTGTCCAAGGTAATCAGGAGTACAGAATAGTCACCAGGTTTACAAGATGCTAATGGAGCTGCTTATGCACAGTATGCACATTTTAGATTTCTAAATTTACGTGGAAAGAAGGGAAACCCATTGCATCTAATTCAAAACACTCCTGTGATGAAGTGTATAAGCCAAGTTATAATGTTTAGTGGAGTCTTAGAAGAGATTTGGGGATGTATCACTATGACTTGCCCTGCACAAAGGCAGATCTGTAGGTACGTGCTTCTTAGCTACCTGATGGTCTCTGGATACTAAGCTTGACAGACCAATCTTGTGTTTCTTATTAGATAAGCTCGTTCCTGTTCATATCCCCTGTCATTCAGCTTCTCTTATAGCACTGATTCTGCTTTGGATGTAAGGGAAGGGATCAACCTAGAAACAGATTAAGTGTGTAAATCTACCCTTACAAACCTTCCCCTTCCATGCCAATCGGTGCTAGTCCAGTTTGGACTGGACCATGAGTGTGCGTATGTGCTGTCCTTTGGAGCATCAGCAGATGTATATAAAACGTTTTGTACTATTTATGACGACTCCTGATTTACCCTATGGTATTATATAGTTCAGATGCCGCTAATGAGCATTTTGACAGCACCCTTGGGTATTGTGCAGTTCTGCAGCCCAAGGGCAGTACCAGGCCTTCTGCTCTGCCATGGGCAATTCTGTCATTGTCTGTAATGACAACTTGACCACCTCATTTGATTTACGTCACAAGTTCTATAATGTAACCCGTTGCAAGGGATATCTGCAGAAATAGGCTTGAGACAGTGCCACAATCTGTAGCAGACAAGTAATGCATCCCAACTGCTTCATTCAGACTGTGTGCATTGGCCATCCTTTACTTACATGGTGCACTTGTGTATCACACTGCTGCCTGTGTAGTTCTGTTTGTGTAACCACAACTGCCTGATTTGCTTCATGTCAGTGACAAGCACATTGCAGTGAAGTCCTTTAAGCAATCTTGAGGCCCATTTGGCTGTATATCAAGCTTGATGAAAGGCAACCTTTTCCCAGAAAAGCATATAAGCTTAGTAGATTTGATAAGCAAAAGCTGGGGGAAAGGAGGAAATCTTGTCTCTAACATGCAAGACCACACTGCAGTTCATCTGACAGTTAAAAAGAGTGAAACAATTTATGGAAGAATTGCCCAGTATCTTCTAGGGTCAAGCTTCCAGATAAGAAAACTGGTGAAATACGTTGCAAAGTGGAGCAGGTGCAAACATCTACTGGGAGCTGCTGCTTGTCTTTCCACTCCAGTGGGAAAAAGGAGACCAGAGAGGCCAGTAGGACAAGCCTTATGAAAGGCGGATACATAATGACTGATTTTATGCACAACAGTGTTGGTGGGTCACAGTCTTGGACCTTGTAGCAGAATGGGCTGGACTCTCCTGATGTCAGCCATAGACGCAGTCTTTCCCTGACCATTCCTGAGATGGAAGATAGTGCTGTTGTTACTGGCACCAGCCAACCAACTTAACAGGTCAGGACTAGTTTTGCAAAAAACATATACATGTATAAATATGTATATCCATATCCGTATCCATACACACATACTAATATGTATATACACTGTATATATATTACTATATAAACCAGCATATCAGTGAATAATTTTTGTAGCAGAAACACAATTGTGCAACTTTATGTGCCAAAACTTATGGTGCATTACAATGATTGCATAGATTTCTCCTCCTTCCCTCTTCCACTTGTAACCTGTGCAGGCAATGAACAATGTCTAGCTTACTCTTGATTTTTCTGCAATATATATATATAAAAAAGGTACTTATCATCAGTATCATGTATTTAAACAATATTGTCCTTACATGCAAAATAGAGAGATACAGTATAACACATAGTAATAAAAAGTTGTAAGTACTAGAACTATAAACATGTTTTGACCTGTTCCTCAGCTGTTATAAATTATTTTATATGCACTGAAATTTCCTGGTAAAGTGCTGCCCTTTTACATGTTTAAGTTAAAAACCTCAGTTAATAGCTTCTTTCTTGGTCATACATTTATTACTATTTCATAAAGTGGTTTGAATAGAAAGCAGAGACGACTTTGAGATCTGCACTGTGATCCCTTCATTCAGGGATGGCTGCAGTCATCCCTTCATACAGGGCAGGTCTCGGCACCAAGCTGGACACAATGCAGTGATTGCTCAGCCCATTTAAAATGGGTCAAACCCATTGACAAGAGCTGTGTCTGCCAGTTAGGTCTTCTGCTGTTGTGGTAAGGACCTCAAGCAGGAGGAGAGAAAATTGCTTGTGTTCATAAGCAGACAGCCTTTCGGCCTCAAGATCATGCTAAGGTTGATAAAGGTGCAGCATGAGCTAGAGAACTTATAGCTTTGCTTTCTTCCTATAGTGATCATGTGTTTTTTGATGGAAAGAGCATGGTCAGGAGTAACATAAGGCTGAATCCACCTCATGACTGTCAGGGATCCTTCAGGAAGACAGTTGCATTGACTGGAGATGCCAACAGCCAGTAACATTTTATATTGCTGATGATATGAAACTGGGAGGAATAGCTGATGGCCCTGAGGGCTGCGCTGCCATGCAGAGGGACCTGGACAGACTGGACAACTGGGTGGAGAGAAACCTCATGAAGTTCAACAAGGGCAAGTGTAGGGTCCTGCACCTGGGGAAGAATAACCCTAGACATGCCTACAGGCTGGGGACCGACCTCCTGGAGAGCAGCCCCGCAGAGAGGGACCTGGGCGTCATGGTGGACGACAAGTTGACCATGAGGCAGCAGTGCCCTCGTGGCCAAGAAGGCCAATGGGATCTTGGGGTGCATTAAGCAGAGCGTCTCCAGCAGGTCGAGGGAGATGATTCTGCCCCTCTACTCAGCCCTGGTGAGGCCGCACCTCGAGTACTGCGTGCAGTTCTGGGCTCCCCAGTGCAGGAGGGATGTGGAGCTGCTAGAGAGAGTCCAGCACAGGGCCACAAAGATGATTAGGGGYCTGGAACATCTGCCCTATGAGGAAAGGCTGAGAGAGCTGGGCCTCTTCAGCCTGGAGAAGAGAAGACTGAGAGGGGACCTCATCAGTGTGTTTAAATACCTCAAGGGAGGGAATGAGGAGGAGGGGGCTGGCCTCTTCTCAGTGGTGGCCAGTGATAGAACAGGAGGAAACAGCCAAAAATTGAGGCACCAAAAGCTCCACAGGAACTTGAGAAAGAACTTCTTAACAGTGAGGGTGACAGAGCCCTGGCACAGGCTGCCCAGAGAGGTTGTGGAGTCTCCTTCTCTGGAGATCTTCAAAACCTGCTTGGATACCACCCTGTGCCACGTGCTCTAGGAGACCCTGTGTGTGCAGAGGGGTTGGACTAGATGATCTCTAGAGGTCTATGATTCTCTGATATTAGCAATATTAGCAACTGATGTATTAGAATCACGTCATCCCACAGAGCATCCTTGGTATTGGCTAGGGAATAGAGGTTGGTAAGTGACTCCTTCCCTGAGCTTCATATTCTCTTCTTCTTGGCATGATGTCCTAATGAAATCCTTTGCTTGGTCTATGAAACATGCTGCTCTTTCACCATGTTCTGTGATTTTCTTTGCTGGTGTGGAACAGAAGCAAGGGAAGGGGCCAAGCCTGGAGAATGAAAGATAAAGCACGTTTGTTTATGGCTGAGTCAGAGGACAGTCAGACGGAGTGTTTCCCTGTAACCTAATAGATGCATTAATCACCATGACTGCAGCTACTCCCACTAATGGCCAGAAAAGGACCTCGATTTCTCATAACTTTGCTGATACCACATGAGGTCTCTGAAAAAATTCTCTTGTAGCAGGTACAATTATAGTATTTAATAGGCGTGCTCGATGTGGAAAGATTTTTTATTATCTTGCATTAGACACAGCATAATCGCAGTAAGAACAAACATTTTATGTAATTTCAGATTAAATTAAACCATTTTGTTTTAGTGGGGATATAATCAGAACATTCCTGAGCAACTGGCAAAGAAAGTTAATTTATATGTTTGTTTGTTTTGGCAAATGAGATATTTTCTGATAGTATTAATGCTATATGCTAGTAAAGGATTTACTGGGCAGCACTCAGTCCAGTATGGCCCTGATAAAATCATTCATCAAATTTACAAAAACATTTGTAAAGCTTGTCTATGTGTGCTCAAATACATGCATGTCAATGTCACATAAATAACATATTTATGCCTATGTAGAGAAAGAACAAAGAATCCTGTAAATGAAAACCAAAACTGTTTTAGGCTGAATGGCTTCACTTCTTTGCTCTGCCAGTCTTGAGGATGCTGAGCAAGTCATTTACGGCCTCTCCCTTTGTGCCTCAGGGCCTCACCTATAACATGGGAGATAATCTTTCCATGTATGAAAAGACAGCTCTTTGCATGGGTGTTCTGTAAAAAAAGGGATAAGTAAAATTTTGTTGCTGAATGGTTTACCCTAGCAGACTGAAGTTCACCACTTTCACAGAATCATGGAATCACGCGATGGTTAAGGTTGGAAAGCACCTCCAGAGATCACACACCTTGTGTCACAGGGTGCTGTAGTGACTCGGCTCTGCTGGTGAAGGGAGCAGTACCCGTCTCCTAGCTACTGTGCGCGGTCCCTGCCCTCTCCGTGGCCTATAGCCTGGTGACAGCTATGCAGCTTATGACTTTGGGCACACGCAGCCTCTATAAAGGCTGTAAAACCAGAGCTACTTTGCCTTGTTCACGGCTGGGTCAAGAACCAATGCCTGCCCACTCAGCAAGACTGAGGTTGCAGCAGTGAGTGTCCGTGGGTCTGACCCTCCATTGCCTTTTCGGCTGGAGTTTACCCTCCCCTCTGTGGCAGTTCCCAGGTGTCCTTGGCTTTCTTCTCTGCCTGGCCTCTGCTGGCTGGAGGTAGACGAGTTCTGCTGTCACTTGAGCTATGCTGACATAATGTCTACAGTTGACTGTTTCAGGTGCAGGGGTTTTATTTATGTGATTACCTTATGTGCGGGGGTCTTTACATCTCCCCCACCACAAACGCTGCATCTCCTCAATCACCACCTGCTTGGGTGGTTGCAAGCAATCCCACGCGCTCTCAGCACCACGCTGCCTGGCTACGTGGCCATGGCTCCTGCCCAGCCTGCACTGGTCTGGTGCACACTACAACAGGCCCTTCTTCTGCAGGGGGGTGTTTTCTTTGCTGTCAATTGGAGTGCCAAGCCGTGGAGCCGTTTTCAGTCTGGCAGGCAGGTGAATGCTGGGGAGGAGCTTAAGGGTGTGAGTAGAGAACAGCGAGCGTTTTCGCTCTTTGGCACAACGCAGCAGCGGGCTGGGTGCATAGTAGTTGAGGGAAGAGGGAATTTCCTTGTGTTTGGAATGTGGAAACCTGGCTGGATCCAAGCTGCAGTGCACCCCGTTTCCTCACCCAGCTTGCACCGTGGGTTATTTTCAGCCTTTATTGTGGTCTTTGTATAATCGCAGTTTGCTAGACTTGTAAAAATAGTACTTTGTGTTCTCTGTATGGCGAGCTACTAATTACCTGCAATCACCGCTTAGAGAACAAAACCAGGCAACCATCCAGGCTGCGTGTTGCTACCTGTGAGGGGAGTGAATGATTGAGGTTTTATTGATTGCAAGGGGATGGCAGGGTGGAAGCTGCCTGCCTTCCCCACCCATCGCCAAGCGCGAAGACGGCTTCGGAGGAGCTGGAAGCTGTGTCAGAGCTGAGAAACAAGCTCTCCTCTCCTTCCCCAAAACAAGGGCGGGCCCCGCAGAGAGCTCAGATCCAGTGCAGCTTTGAAAAGAGTAAATGGGAAATAGCTTGTCCTAGGGGTGGTTGATTTGCTCGTTGATGTGGCTTGGTGTGAAGGATCCTAGCCGTCAGGGTGGCTGTGCTCTGAGACGAAACACTGCTGACTGTGCACTAGGTGCTCCCGCTCAACCTGAAAGTCCTTTGCACCTAAATGTGCAAGTGAAGGACTTCGGGACTTGAGCTTCTGTTCCAGGCTAAAGTTTGGAGGTACATAGAGATTTGCAGATATCACCTGCTTTTAATTTCTTCCTGGGAGTTTACTCTGTCTCTCCACAAGAGTCACCCACCAGAGGCTCTGGAAGATCTCCACCAAAAGATGGATTTCTATGTGATCAACTGTTTGTTTCCAAACAAATTGGTATAGAAAAAAAAAAAAGGAAAGAAAAGGGATGTTACACTTCCTTTCTTTTTGAAACACAACTTTAATTGCACTGTTGCAGTAATATTAATCAGGAAGTTATCCAAACTTTAATTTATTTTAGGAGCATGTTTCTTTCTGCATACCACTGCTGAATGGGGGGCACTGACACTAGATAAACAGCAAATCTAGATTCTAGGCATTTCTTTTGTGTTAAATTTATTCACCATATTTTCAGTTTCCTTTGGCTCCCATATTCATGTACCTTCCTAGCCTTAATCTTTCACAAATTGAATTAATGTTAAATAATGTTGCTGCAGGAGTCATATAAATGAGACGTATGCGAGGCCAGCATAACCAGAAAGCAGACATGTAGAAGAGATAAAAATGCACAATATTTGCAAGCAATAGTCTCTGATATGCAATGGGTAGGTGCAGTGCAGCAAATCTGTTGTGCACAGCCACTGATGTCAACAGATGTAAATGCAAGATGTGTTTGTTTCAGTAGGTGGAGTCATTCATCTGATCTGCTGCGTGGTGGCTTTTAGCATCCAGAATCACCAGGTGCAGAGACACAATCCTCCCTAGACCTCCCAGGCAGGCTGCAGCAGTCTGGGGAGCAGGACAGGAGCCTCAGCTTTCTCAGGTGGTGCAGATGAAGGCAGAGGGCCAGATCCTTTCCCCCTTTTCATTAGCTAGACCTCCAGCAAGCTTATGGACTGAGGTCGCTTTTGTTCCACAGTTCACGTGGGGGGCCTTCCTATTATTTCCCAGACCCTAAAGGCTTGTGTGAAGATGGCAGAAACAACCCAAGGGAACACAAACGGATCTTTCTATAAGAAGGATTTAAGTTGTCTTGAGTAGACTGCAATATAGAAATGTAGCAACCTTACCATTCAAAAAGGGAGTACCGTGTCAAATTCTTTTATGGGAGTAACAAACCTATTCCACCATAAAGTAAACAGTTTTCCAGGCTGCAACTTTGTACAAACTGAGGTTATAAGTCACTGATATTAGTTTCCAGATCTTTTACACCACAAGCACCCTTGATGCAGCTGTGCAAAAGCCCTAAAAATTAGGCCTACAATATATCAATATATTTAAGTCCATCTAGGTCCAAATATAAACATAAGAATACTTAGCTGACACCAAATGTTATGTGATCTTCTGATAAGCCTTGCAAGGTACACAGAATCATAGACCTGCTGAGGTTGGAAGGGACCTCTAGAGATCATCTAGTCCAATGTCCCTGCTCCAGCAGGGACACCCAGAGCACGTGACAAGGGCTCTGTCACCCTCATAGGAAAGAAGTTCTTCCTCACATGGAGATGGAACTGCCTGTGTTTCAACTCGCACCCATTACCCCTTGTCCTGTCACTGGCCACCACCAAGAAGAGTTTGGTCCCTTCCTCCCTACATTCTCTGCTCAGGTACTTATATATATTGATCACATCCCCTCTCAGTCTTCTCTAAACTCAATTAGTCTTTCCTTATAAGATAGACACTTCCATCCCTTAATCATCTTTGCCCATCTTTGTCCTTTGTACCATGAGCATGAGTACTGCACAGGCTTTGAAAGATAATTTTGTTTTCCTGTATTAATCAGAGGAGACTATGTCAAACAATTTAGTCTCCATATCACCCTTGGCCCACAAGAGAAGGACTGTAGACCAAAAATGAGATATTTCCTGTTCATTTAGGAGTGCAGAAGATGTGTTTAGTTAGTATGGAGTTTAGTTCGCATTGTACAGAATGATGTGCTACTTCTCTAGGTTTAATATGGAGGCAGCAGGCCCATATTGCAGGAGAACCACCTCCTGGGGGATTTCTGGCTTGTGGGCACACCCCATCCTACCCCTCTTCTTTTCAGAGGGGAAGTTTGGCAGGAACTAGTTTTCTGATGTGCCAGGGCTCCCTCGGGACATGGTGGCTGGCCAGGATTGCAAGGGCAAGGGAGAGGTGTAGCAATTCTCAGTCGAGGCAGCTCCACTTCAATGGAGGATGCCCAAAACACTCATAACCACAAATCTCTTACTTGCTGCTGCAAGACAAAAAGCCTCTTTTATGAAAGTAATACATTCCAGTATTACACGTGCAAGTCATCGGAGAACAGCATGCTTATGAATGCATTATCTATTTTTTATGCGTTATTTTACATGTATAGGACCAAATGCTTGTTACTTATGCAATGCTTAATAAGAGATCTTCAGATCATAGTATCTGGCTGAGAGCCAATAGTGGGAGTATAATATGCTTTGGTATTTTGCTGTGGTTTTCTCTCTTGTTGAAAAACATTTTTTGTGTTTAGTGTTTTCCAAGGTGAAATGCAAATTTTCTGTGTCAATTATCTATCATTCCTGTAGAAGTGTGCTAGCTGTGGTGATTTAAAGATAAAAGGAAGTCTAAAATCTTCTGTTGGATCAACTAACACACCTGGAAAAAAGAGACAATCTTTCCAGTCTCCTTTTATTTGCAGGAAAGTTTTCCCAGCTGGGCCAATACAGATACTATTTCTTCCAATATTTCTTCTTGTGTTCTTTGAGCATTTGGACAGTGCTGAGGTATTTTTACACTGTTTAGTAACATGGAGATAGAATGGCGTTTAACTGTCAGCTTCATGGATCCATGATCCAAAATGATACATTGAAGTTGACTTTTCCTCCTGAAGATCTTAAGCACCGCTATCTTATGGTCATCTGGAGTAAAATTTAGATCGCCTGTCTTGGAAAAGTTATGCCTTAATTCAGCCATGAAATATCAGTCTGGCTCAAGATTAGATTTACAAAGTGAGATTACATAGTCTGTCCTATGCCAGGAACCTGTTAGATTATCCAAACTGTTCTGCCTTCAAAATGTTCATCTCTGTGAAAAATAGCCAGCTGTCTTTGAACTATGCAGGACAGAATATGACTTAGAAAATTGTTTGTTACGTCTCTTACAGCCATCTCATGCAGGCATACACAATTGCTCAGTTTTGCTGAGATGCATTGACCTCTCGACAGTGTCTGACTGGTTTTACTCACGAGAGGAAGGAGCAGAAGAAAGCTCCTTACCTTTCTGGTGTGGAACAAATCGGGATGCACGCAGTCGTGGGGCTAGCAGTCCCCATCTGGATTGACAGCCTGCTCTCTTGCGTGGACACACAAATTGTGTGTTCGCAAGGTTTCGGAGCTTATCCTGGTGTCTTAGCAAGGCCTCACCTCTGCAGCTCTACTTCACTTGGCGTAGGTCTGCCTTCGGCTATGTACTTATCTGTGCCTGCATTGCTCCTGAAATTCTGAATTGCCTTGCAAGGCTTTTTATTTTTTTATTTGTTTATTTATTGCTGCCATGTCTCACAGTGTATCTCAGCTCCACTGAAATGTAAATCCTTTGTTTAAGGTCAAAATGTCCACTGCTAAATGAATATTGCATTCATAGCCAAGCACAAATATTGCATGACCGTTCTGGTAGCAGAGTTCAGCCCTTTACTTCTAGCTGCTGAAAAGAGGCAATGTCATTAGGTCAGGCAAGGAAAGAGTTCTTCATTTATGGCAGTTCTTTATTTGAATCATGTAGTAAATGTATCATTTAATCATATACAAAAAATCCATCTGGATTAAAAACTTCCAGGAAAAATCATTCAACTCTTTTCTGATATCTTCATAATTCTTGCTCCATATATCTTCATCTTAAATGCATTTATCTAAACAAATCAAACCTCCCTTCCTGCTCTACTATTTCACACTCCCTTTTCTCCAGATTTTCCATAGTTTGGATATCTTGCCTTCATCCTCAGTGCCCTGCATGACCCCCTCCCCTTGTATCTCCTGACACATTCCTTCCTTATCTGCCTTTCGTACTGCTCCAGACTCTCTCCTGACTATATACTATAAATGTTTACTGAACCCAACTCTGTGCCTTCTAAACAAAATAGCTTTCATCCTTATAATGAATTTTATGATCTTCCTCTCTTTGTAAAAATGAATCCTCTGTACATGCACAATCCTTTAGAGAGGGACATCTAAAATATTTTTCCATCATTATCCCTATTTTTTACCTGCATATGTGATCAAGGACAATGTTAGGTGCTCCTTATACCCTCTAGAATCTGTTCTAGCTGTGTTTTGACTACACTATCAGTCAGAGACAGCATTGTGCTTGTTTATACAACACTAAATACACTGCTGGTGTTCAATATACAGGGACATTACAGATCAGAGGAAAGCATTCCTGTTTGAGATTACTTTTACATGAGGAAGAAGCTTAAGAAAAATCTGTGGGTGAGAATTTGCTCCCGTTAAAAGTCCACTGTCCTAAAATTACAATTCTCTTATTAGTAAGTGTTGCTTTTACATAGATCAAATAATCTATGTAAAGTTCCCTTACTTTCTTAAATTTTGCGATTTGAATGACTTCTGGGTTTGTAGATTGGTAAATATCATTACATTTCTTTCTCATTTTGCTTGTCTAAATGATGTAACCTCATGTAAGATTAAACTTCTTCCAAAGGCATCATATGGGACAACATCGGCTCTTTTACGGGAGATACTCAGCTTCAGAGAAAACAGATTCCAAAATGAGCTATCCATGTTGCTATAATTTGTATGCCTACATATGTTGGGTTGTGGCAAACTTTAGAAACCCTATGGTTTATCAGTGTGACAGGCTCCACCCCAAATGTGATTAAAGCAAAGCTCAGGTCATAAATCTATTGGCATCCCATGTCAAACTGGTGTTTCCTGAGGATGAAGGTTATCTTCTTTTACTGCTAGTCCTTTGAACTTCCTGTGGTCAGGGAATCCTACTCTTTTAAAACTAGAATAACAATTATGAAACCATTCCTATTCTTCTGCCCAGAGTTCATGTCTAATTGACTTTAACAGGAGTCATAATTTTAAGAGTGATTTCTCAAAAGCATTAAAACTAAAGACAATTAAAGCTTGAGAGAGTGAGTGCAAGACAGGGAGGGGAGAAAAACAGAGGCACTCCTTGGGGCAGGGCACTTCATGAGTATTAAACAGATGTGACTCATTCGTGCCTCTGGTCTCAGCAGAAGTAATGCCTTTTGAATAAATTCTGCGTGCTAGATAAAAACTTGTTTGCTGCTGGTGCAAAAATCATACAACACATGTTACAACAAGCTCCTTGTCAGGTTATTCCCATTAAAACCAATGTTACACAGAAATGAATTTCTCAGTTCCTTGGTGCATAGTGCGGGCAGTATTTTAGCTGTAGAAATTTGTCGAAGTCTGAAGAAAGAAGAGAAAAAGGGGAAAAATAATGTAGACCAAAGGAAGAAAGAATGGATCTTGTTGTTGTGGAGTACGAATCTTTTGCTATTATCATGCATGGAATATACAAGTACATATATGGAACAAATCCATTAGCATTTGGCAGGCCAACCCTGATTCTGAAGACTTCCAAAACTAGAAGGGAGATGTAGCAATGGAGGATATAAAAATTATAGGGATCCTCTGGGTGTGACTTTTTGTGCATTTATTTATAAGTAAGTCTGCCTGTAGTACTGAAGTCTCTGTACAAATGACAGGTGTCTGCTTAAGCAAGGACATCCCCTAGAAGTGATGCCACGGTACAGCATTTTTTTGTATGTGAAAGACATAATCTCCAATGAATGTATGGAAATTAAGTTTGGGGACAGAGAACTGTAGGGAAATCTCCTACCACTAATATAGGAATGACCTCTATCCTTAGTGACATGAGGATTCCAGAGGAAACAGTATTTCTACCACAAATTTGACTCAAAGCAAAGTTAGTTGGTGTAGTGGTTAAAGCATGGACAGGCAGCCCACACAAATGTACCGTCATTACGAGCATTCTTGGAGATGCGCTACTGCTGAAACAGGAGACTATTTTGCTTAACAGCCTCAAGCCTAGCTCTGCACCTACACAAGGCAATACAGAGCTGTAATTCCCTTTACAACCTCACCCCAGGGACTATATCCATAGTGGGAGATCAAGATCCTTACACGGGATGGGGAAGGAGACAAGAAGGACAGTGGGCGGTGTGAATCGTTACACTGATTTTCCTCTGTCGCACTATGTCCATACTGCCACTGAAGGTGTGACTGCAACATGGGTGGACTCTGGCACTTCTTTTAATGTAGTCCAAATAGCAATAGCAATATAACTAAAACAATGCAGTACCAGCATATAGCTGCCCAAGCTTGCCTGAGACTCTGTTGTGTATTCTGATCATCAGCCTGTGCTATGTTTGTGCTGCTGCAGTTTTTCTGCTATTTGTGCCTGATTAGAGCTAACTCACAGACTTCTAACTATGCTGCAACCCTGGAGAATCCCACAGTTGGGCAGTCAACCTCTGCCCAAGGTTGTTACAGTCTCTTTTGCAGCTTGCTTCTGGTACACTGCAACTATATGTAGGTCTGCTTGCAGTGAGTGGTCCCGTACCTAGAAAACAAACGTGTATTACTACAAAAATCCCAAAAGATCAATGTGAAACCGCAGATTTCGTCAGTCACTGTCGGGTGCCGCGGCGGTCACTAGATGTTCGTCACCGCCGCCACTTGCTGGCCCGACAGAGCCGGCCCCCTCCGGCGAAGGATGGCAAGCCGCTGGAGGAGAACGGGTGGGGCGGCACTTCCCGAGGCGCCGAGCCAGGGACCGGTGAGAGCAGGGGCCGCCTGCCCGTGTACCCCGCACCGCACTCACGCGCCACACGCTGGCCGCACACACACTCACACACAGAAGACGCGCACACTAGCATCAAACGGCAGAACGTCCAACTTCATTGCGGGGCCAGCTGGAATATATAGGGGAGCTGTGCCGCTCTGACGCTCCTGGTTGGTGGAGGTGTAGCCACCCTGTTGTCCCCGATTGGTGGGTGATGATGCTCCCGGCTACGATTGGCGGCCCCAGGATCTGGCCAGCTATTGGCTGCCTCCTGTGGCGGGAGATCATCGGACCCTAATTGGTCGGAGGCTCCTGGTCTGCCCAGCAACGCTGGTCAGACCAGGAGCACTCCGGCCGCCACCTTACCGGGGTCACCAGGAGGTCAGGCGGCCAGCTCTCCCATATATTCCTATGGCCCCTAATAACTATTTACATTATTTACAAATATATACAAATGGAGGCCACCTGACCTCATCCTCTCTTGTGCACAAAATCAAGGGGCAGGACTGCGCCCTGCAACAAGTCACTTCCTCACAGCAATATTTCCCTCTCTTCCTCAGGAGTCAAATATTTGTCACTCAGTTCTGTATATTCTGCAGTTGTTCAAATAGCTTCTCCTAGAAGATACTTCCATCTCCCTTTATACAAAACTGCTCAGACATTCTTTATGAAATATGGATAAATACATAAAAATTAGTATCTTAGTATAGCAAGAGACTAAGAGCAGACCTATGCAAACTATGAGCCACTTAGGATGAAAACCCTGACCAGCCAGGGAAGAAAAATCTGCCCTACTAAATGGTAATGTCTGTGTCCATGCAACTGGGACCTGGGAATTTTGTGCCCTCGAGGAGGGTGCTAGTTGATTTTCTCTGGGCAGGAACCTGGAGGCAAACCACCATGTATGTAGTACGGACAATCAGGGGCCCAGGAGGAGTGAAACAGGGAGTGAATCACAATGACAGTGTACATGTACCCTAAGGATGGTACTTGATAGTTTTGCTGTGTATTATTGTAAACAATGAACATGAATCATACATGAACTGTAGACCAGGTTGCCTTCTATTTATTCCTAAGAATTTTACATTTTTTTTTGCTCCTTTTTACATTTAAAATGTTAGTTTAGCTGTTGGGTCACTTCAGAGATGCCAAAACACGGGGGAGATTTGTGGAAAATATTTCCTTAGTATTCTTCACAGGAAAAATATGACCATCTCTAATGCACTTTACTGCAAAAATTACTAATGTTTGGATACCTTTATATCCCTTATTTTATTGTAAAACAGTGCTTATCAACACTGACACTTCCAGCTGCTCTTAAAAGCTGTCGTCCAACAACAAGAATTAATTTTATATATGTATATATATATTATATATATATTTTCCTATATTTGCCTATATATATATACTTGCCTTTGCTCAGGTAAGTGCTATTTTCTTCCTTCCAAAAGGAAGAGGTATTGAGGTCTCCACTGAATCTGCCAGAAATTGTAAATAATGAAGAAGGTGGTTTATGCCCTTTGGAATAAGCAGAATTACATGGCAGATATGGTGTGTTCATGTGGGTATGAAACCTTTATGAGGGATAGTGCTGACTGTAAAAGCTTTACTACATGAATGACAAGATGTTTGGGAATACCCAACATAGACTTACCAATGGTAAATCAGTCAAGATCACATAGGCAGGATAAGAACTGTAGAGATCTCTGGCCTAAACCCTGCTCAAACCAGGACAAAGTTGAGCAGGTTGCTCGGGGACTTCTCCAGCCAGGTTTTGAAAATCTTAAAGGTGGGGACTCCATTGACCCTCTGGGTACGTCTTTGATGCTTAGACCGATGGTAAATTTATGTTCTCTTATGTCAAGTGGGAATTTCCTCTGCTTCACCTGCCTTCTGCCTTCTATAAAGGAAGAACAGTGGTTGTCATCTACCTCGACTTTAACAAAACTTTAAGTATGGTCATTCAAACCATCTTTTTATGTATTAATGTCTTGACAGATAGGTTGGCAGATTGGTGAAAAAGAATGGCTTGTTTGCTGACCTTGACGAGTACATAATGGTTTATGACCTGGAAGCCATTAAAAGTTGAGTTCTTCAGGGATCTGTTTTGGATTCTATCTTATTTAATATCTTTGTCAGTGATGTGAAAGTGGAGAGACAATGAACTCTTATGCCTGAATGGAGGAAACAGTCAATGAACTAGAAGACAGGACTGCCACTCAGATGGACCTAGGTAGGCTGGCAGAATGAGCCGACAGGAATCTCATGAAATTCAGCAGGACAAATGCCAAGTCCCGCACCTAGGTCAGAACAGCTGCTTGCATCAGTGAAGTCTGGGTTTCAGCTCTGCAGAAAGGGACTTGGGGCTGCTGTGGACTAAACATGAGCCAGCAGTATATTCAGGCAGCAAGAGAGGGCCAGCTGCCCTCTGCTATAACAACAGGAACAGAGCCTGTAGATTGAGGGAAATTACTATCTCCCTCTACACACCATTTGTTAAATCCACCTAGACTACTGCATCCAATTTCGGGCCCAAGTGCATGAAATATGTTGATAAACCTGGGTGAATCCAGTGTAGGGCTTTAAAGGTAGTTGAGGGCTGAAGCACCTGCCCATGAGGTTAGACTGAGGGCCTGGAGTTTGCTTGGTCTGGAGAAGAGATGGCTTTGGGGGACACCTAACAGCAGCCTGCCAATGCTTACAAGGAACCAAGTGGTGCACAGCGGGAAGACAAGAGACAATGGGCACAAATTGAAACACGAGAGGGTCCAACTGGATTTAAGGAGAAACTTCTCCCCATGGGGACAGTCAAACAGTGGAGCAAGTTGCCCAGGGAGGTTCTATAGGTCTCCCTCTTCGGAGGTTTTCAAGATTCAGCCGGACAAAGTTTCTGGGCAACATGGTCTTAATGTCAAAACTATCCTTGCTTTGAGCAGAACCTTGAGGTCTCTTCCAAACGGAAAGATTTTGTCATTTCTTGTTAAGCCAGGAAGGGAGACTTTATTACTCAAATTTTTCAACACTTAGAAGGCCTAGTGTGGTCTCTCTTAAAGTACCATCTATACACTATCACTAAGTGCTCACATGAAAAAATGGAAGTCGTGAAATCTGTGTCCTAGTTACATGAGGCAGACAAAACATTATAGCAAAGCATATCTGACCAAGGTATTGGCTGTTACACAAGATCTTTCCTCTGTCTGCTCAGCTCTGCTGCACAGGAGTGCCCTTTGGGCACTGGGTTTTGCTGCTGCCATACAGATATCTATTGTCAGCTGAGACACAGATGAAGTGAGCTGAGTGCTCCTGTCTCTCCCAGAAGAACCGTAGATGGTTCCTCTTGCTCCTGTCTGAATCAAAGGAGTGTGTTAGCTACAAAAAGAACAAGGAAGTACAGAGTTACAACCTGAAGCCCAGTTCATTATTATTTTATTGCTTGCAATAAAACTTGCCGTCAAACTTGTATTTTTCAGCGGCTTGACTAGAGAATGAACTGGCGGGGGTGGGGGGAAGATATATTTCTTCATGCATCTGACAGTACTAGACTAAACTTTCAACACAGTGGCATGGATAAGTTTCTGGTTACATTGAAGGAAATTATAATGACCTACATTTAAACAAGAAAATTATGTATATACTGTGTTAAAGCTATTCCGCATAGTGTGGTCTTCCAGTATCTGTTTATGGCTTTAAGGAATACTTCAGAAAACTTAGTTCAGTGAGACATGTGCACAATGAAGCATTGTTACAGTAAGTTGATCTTGCTCCCTACAAAGTCATTTGGAGGAGATTGCCTAGGAAAGACACACGTAAGAGAAAATAACACCAAAGACAGCTGCTAACCCCCTCAGTGCCAGAATAAGGCCTCAGCTCTGTGACAAGATTAACATGGAAAACCCCCTTGTTTTTCATCAGGTTATTGATATTAGCCTTACCAGTTCTTTATACTGCTAACTATGCAGAAGATGCCCTAAAGGTTCATTCATGCTAACAAAAACTGGATTTGAACAAAGAGAAGAAGAAATAAAATAGTAATTTCATTTCCTACATGTCTGATTCAATCCTAATCACACAGAGGAGATATTGCAGTTACCCACAGACATCTAAAACACATGGAGAACAGGGGAGAAAATATTAATGCAAAGTAGCTTCTTTATCATGTTTTATCATATTAGGGCTCTAATCCTTGGTCTCTTTATCAGACTTCTATAATTACATGGAACAGAAAATGAGAAGGTGGAAAACCAAATGAAATCGGTTTTGCTATTTGATCTGCAAAGTTTGTGTAGGTGTTTGCGGGAAGAAAGTGGAGCACACCAGGTCTTGAACATGGAGCAGCAACACTGAAATAGTAATTGTGGACAGAGATGAAGCAAAGTAAGTCTCAGTGAAATTTTGGCAGCATTGGAATTTGATCCAGACAGGACAACACATCCAAATTTACGTTTTCACATCTTGAGGGTGGTGGTCATGGCAAATGTTTTGTGACACTCAAGGTCTGCCTTGTAGTATTATGGTCCCACTTAATGATCACTATTCAAGCTTTAAAAGGGTTATAGAAATGATTATGCTTTCGTATGGAAGAGAGTAAACTTGAAATAGATAAGAGCTTCTCACTCTGGCATTTCTGTTCAACATGACTCAGTTGTATTAAATTGAAAGTCTCGCATCAACCTCTCACCTCTGGATTTACCTGTATGGAATTATGGGGAAGGGCAGAGGGGCATGGAGTAGCCTGCCTCTTTTTCCTCACTCCTACTGTGAACTTTACAGTAACAAATGGCCTTGTTTAATGATCTTTTGAGGTAAATATTAGCCATTTGAAACGTCTTTTTTAGCACAAGACAATTCTTAATAATGCCCTTAGCAAGTAGCCTGAGGTTTCTTTGGTGTGGGGAGCTCTTGCTGTTTGCGTACACAAGCAAGCACACGACACTGTGATAATATCTGCAGCTTGTAGAGTGAGAATCTTGGTGAGAAGGTTTCCAATTCTTCTAGAAGATAAGTTTCCCTCCATAGCCTTGGGGTTTTGGAGAAAAAAATATTCCTGAGAGGATGACTCCTCCACTCCTCAGCTGTGAGAAGGAGATCTGGCACAGCGCTGAAATTCACCTTAATCTTCCCTGTTATCAAAAGAGCTGTGGTATGACCCACAAATTGAGCATGAAAGGATGGGTCTGTGTGCAAGAACTAATGCAAAGTGAGTTAATTGCTATTCTTTTGTATATGTTAGATCCAGTTCTCCATTGTCCTGCACAGCCTCCAGCCATTTTATACTACAGAAGATCAGCAAGAGGTGGGCATGCATATGCATGTTTAAAAAGTTCTACTTTTTTTTTCCTCACTAAAATTGTAAAGATAATCAAGATCTTTATAACTGCTCTGATCTGTTATTCCCTCTCACAAGTTGAAAGATATTTTTAATTATGGTAGTAACATTTTAATAAGTCTATCAGTGCCCCAAGCTGATGCAGTGACCCAGTTATTTGACATGCTGTGATGACAAGTATCTGTAATAATGTGCAACCTTGCTAAAGGAAGATTCATGCTAATGAGGGGAAATCTGGGGTGTCTACAAAGGCCACTGTAGCAAGTCTCATTTCACCCTTCATCCTCATTTCCAATAAAGGGCATAGATGAGACATAAAAGGCATGAGTGTCAATAAAATCATCACGCACCCTATCTGCATGGTCCAGAGATAGCTTGGTGTAGAACAGAGCAGCCCCAGCGATCACTGGACTGCTTGCACTGTTCCACTTCCCATCTTGTGCTACACATGTGGACTCATCTGCACTCCAGAATCTAACACCAAATATGAATCTGTCTAAATAATGAGCAGGGATGTATGCTGCCAAGAGTTCATGCATTTATTAAAATAATTCCTGCACACAACTGAACTGAAAGTGTACTGCCATCATGTCACGTGGTTGAAACAATTTGTGTCCTACTACTATGAAAGAGCAAATCAGAGATAGTACTGCTTTCAACATACTAACTTCTGAAGCTTCAGCATATTTCATTTGGTGTTCTTGAAACAAAACTGTGAATATTGAATGAACAGAAAACAATGTAACATTAAATACTTGGCCTTGTACTATCACTGTCAGTTGCTCTGCTTGCAATAATGTGAAATCAAAAGTGGTGTACAAATACCGTGTGCATTGCTTATCATGGTAGGAACATGTTAGGGAAAGCATGCCACATACTGATCTCCTCTTCCTGAAGCAAAAGAGAGGCTTTCTGACATTTTTGTCTGAGTAGTCAGTCAGGTTTGACAACAGTAAAACATCCTTCACCACACCCTTTACTTTTGAGTTGTGTTTTCAGCTATAGGATGCATTTTCCGCTTAAATGTAAAGGCTTTTTCTACTCAAATGGAAACTGGTACCATGATATTCTGGTGTCTCAAATGAGCACAGTTGATTTTCAGGGATCCAGACTGGGGCTTGGTTAGTGAGAGGCTCACACTGACAGCACCATGTTCCTCATTCCCTGTCCCTCTAACCCCTCCAAACCCTTGTTTAGGAGGCATATTTGCATATTAAAATGGTTTGTGCTGCAGGGCATTGTAAATTTGCCCATAGTTAAATAACAGTTGAATGTACTTAAGATACAGCTTCACCATGACAGAGATATTCTGTGAGTGAATTGTCTGAGCCCTCTCAATTTTTTATCTATATTTGTTACAACATTTCAGACCATTTCTGCAGTCACTGTTGCTATTGGTATCATCTAGCAAGCCTCTCTTCCATTAAGAGCAAAGCTCAGACTCCAGATGAAAAAATTTTCAAGAATAAGCAAGTGTTAATCATGATTAATTTATTTATGCTTCAGTCTGAGTGAAATGAGGAACTGGAAATTCCAAGGACTGACCTTTACTTCCTAAGAAATGTGGAATTTGTGGATGCTGCCATTCAACCTCAGCTATCATTTCTTAGGCTGCCATTGCACACACACACTCATGCTAGAAAGATACATAGCCTGATTCCTGGCTTGCACGTTCAAACCTGTCCTTACTAACCAAAACTGTGGGAGTTCAATACACAGAAGTCACATTCTGTTTTACCTTCATGACTCAATCTCTTTGTTGGCAATTCGTGACCTGATTTTTCCTAAGCAACAACAATGAAAATCAGTCACCAAATCACGTTCAGATTTGTGCTTGAGAGGATGGAAGCTACTAATAAAGTTAATAACAAGCTGCTGCCCTAGGAATTCAGTTTGTATGATAAAATATTAGGTGTCTACCTGATATTGGCAGGGACAAACTCAGCTTGCTCTATTCATATAAGGTAGTTCCATGAATAATTAAAGACTCTCTAACCAGCAGTCCTTTGGAAAATAAAACTTTCGGATATGTTACTTGGGGTGGGAGCACTAGGTCAACAAAACCTAATGAGAGAGATTTTAGCTACCTGAAATATAAAGGAGCTTCTGTTGTTTCTCTAGATGAGATTTTAGACACAACTATAAGCCATTTGGATCCTTGGAATTATCTTCTGCTAGTATCCTCTTGATAAATGCAATTCCTAAGGAGGTGAGTATAGGGCAGTAGAAGGGCCTTGGTTCTGAGTTGGCTTAGGAAACCAGGAGGGATCTATTACATTTTTTCCAGAGTGCATCTTGCTTAAAGAGAGGCTCCTAAGACCCAGATACTGTTCTTAGCTCCTTGTCTTATGAGGCGAGAACCCTACCTTCAGGCTAGGGGAACAAGAAATTCCAAACTACTGCATTTTATTCTCTACTGCATGGCATATTCTTAGGGGAAAAAAAATGAGATACTGAAGTTTATGAAGAGAGGCTTGCTCTCAGAAACTCTTCAAAGTCAAAGAGACTTAAAACTTAGGATCTTAAGTACTGTGGGACTGGGTCTCTCCAAATGCAGTGGAACAAGGCTTGAACAGTACTTTCCTATTACAATATTGATATTTTCCCATGTGACTTCATTTTGCTACAAGACAGCTGACTCCACACAGAGTTGTACCCATTTATTTTGCTTCAGCAAATAAAAATATTTATACTTGTTGAAATCATTTGCTTATGTATGAAAATAGCTCAGAGAGGTACACTGAGCTATTTTCAGCAGCAATTTACTCTTATCCTTGCCTGTTAATTTTAGTGCAGCTAACAGTGCAAATGCAATCAGGAGAATCTAGCCTCTTTGCTGTTTAAGCACATTTTCTACGTGTCCAGGTAACAGTGACTCACTTAGGCCTCTGGGTGTATCACAAGCATTCAGTCTCCATTACAAGTGGAGTGTCTCACTGGGCTGGCACACTACTCTGCGCTGAAAGGTGGGGCTGACTGGAGGTGGTTCTAAAACTCAGCAAGAACCCCAAATCAGCATGATACTCCCAGATTTCAAAATACATACATGCATGAGTAGACAGCTCTAAAAGTGCTCTCAAAGTGCTGCAAAAGAAATGCTTCGAGTTTGCATGTCTAAATACAAGTGACAGCCTTGAGGCATATTAACCATTTGTAAAACATGACTTTTAGATACACTAACAGCAATAACATAATGACCTAGGTAAGTTTCAAAAATTTTAGACTGGCATATCAAGGCATAAAGTTCAAGTTCCCCTCATTCTGCATCTTGTACTCCATATTGTTTCCTTTTTACTTTCTTCCCTGCAGCATTAGGAGTATGTACTTGCTGTTCTTACTCATCCTTACTGCTTTTCTATTCTGCTCCCTAGTAAATTATATATATAAAATGTTAAATTGTGCAGATATAATCTTTATTCAAAAAGTACCCCAAATCCACATATAGGTGCACATATATACGCACAGATATATAATGCTGCATGCTATATACAGTAAATATATTACAATACAGAAGTCATTGTATGACTTCAGAAATAACAGCCAGTTGCATTTTGCCTCTTTGTAGAGGTCTATACGGCTCCAGGCTGTGCCTTTGGGATGCCCTTTGGGATCATGGAACTCCATGTTTAATTGTTTGATTGACAGCTCTTATTCATTTGCTATGCTGTTCTTACTGCCACTTTCAGCAGCAGGCCAGGTTCTCACATGATTTATGGCATGGTACTCAACCAGTTTCCGTGGCATTGTGTAAAATTGCTCTCATTCAGTTTTCTCTTGAACAGTCCTGGAAGTCTTGTCCTTTGGTGTGTATAGTTATTTATTAGGCTTTGGCAATTCTTCTGAATCTGAAACACCAGGAAAATGATTGTTGTAGGAAAGGCAAAAATGGATCAAAGAATTTATGGATGGTGTGAGCTGCTAGCCATTCCCAACATACTTAAAAAGCCTATGGCACATGCACTGTCACAGAGCATGACTGTTGGGTTGCACTGCACTTTGAGATGAATGCTGTGGGATTATTTCAAAAATCAAGCAAATAAATAAAAACTGTCTTGAGTCTGTCCATCTTTTCTATCTGAGATCACAGACAAGTGGCCAGAGAAGCCACTTGGAGAAGCGTAACTGAGCATACTTGTGAAATTGATCCAAACTGAGCCATACAACTGATGCAGTATTCAATAGCTAACAACACAGGAACCATTGCGTGTCTGGGGCAAACTGCCTTTGTTGACAGTCTGTGAATGCACGAATGTGTTAAACTAACTTTTTCTCTGCAACATGGCGTGGACCAAGCGGACAAGACAGAGGTGCTGCTTTCCTGACAAGCACTGCAGCCCTGCTGGACTTCAAAGCAGGGGCAAGAAGGGTGTCCACGGTCAACCAGCCTTGTATTTGGTGCAACTGTGCCAACATAACCGCCGCTACCCCTTCCGGGCCCAGATGTCCTGGTGGATCCATGGAAGCCTGTGCTCGGTGGGCTGCACAGGGTAGAGACACAGCCGGCCCATCCGTCTCCTGCTGAGACTGGCAGGAGGCCCAGCCGAGCTGCGTGGGCTGCTGCCAAGGACCCCCCCCCCCCACGCAGGGAGCTTCACAGCAAGTGCCAACCCTCGACGGCGAGCGCGGAGGGAAGTGCAAGGCCGGGGAAGCTGGAAGGCTAGCGCGGCCTGGAGCTCGGGGGCGGTCTGCCTTCGTGCTCGAGGCTGCAGGACGCGGCGGCCGCGCAGGGCGGCGACCGGGCCGGGCCGGGCCGCTTCTGAAGCTGCAGCGGAGGCGCGGCGGGAGGCGGCGGCGTCTCGCCCGCCCAGGCCGGCCGCTTAAAACCGACGCCGAAAGGTGTGGCCTCGCCTTCCCTGTGCCGGCGGCCGCGGGACGGGACGGCACCTCCACTCGCGCCGCACCGCCGCCTCCAGCTTCCCCCAGCCGCCCTCCGCCGCTGCCGCGGCGGCGCCGCCGCCGCCCGCCCCCCGCCCGCGCAGCCGACGTGAGCCTCGTCGAGGAGGTGCCCGCGCTGCCCGTGCCCTCTCCCCGCGCGGGGCCCGCGTTTGCCTTCGGGCCCCTTGCCCTCTAAGCTCGCCCGGCGCCGTCCCTTGCGGGCGCGGGCTCGGGCTCCGGCGACATGAGCATGAACGGCGGGTCGCACCCGCGCCTCAACACCTTGGGCCGGATGGCGCGCGCCGACTCCGGCACGGACTTGCGCTACGAGATGAGCTCCCACGTGGCGGGGGGCTGCGGCAGCGGCGGGGGCACCACGCACACCCACAAGACCTACTACTACCAGCAGAAGTCCTACGGCGGCGACTACGCCTCGGACGGATACGGGTAGGAGCCGCCGAGCCCCGATAGCCCGCGGCGGGGCTGGGGGCGTGTGGCGGAGCTGGGGGCGTGCGGCGGGGCAGCTGCGGGGCGGCAATGAAATGGCGCCCCCACGGGGCGGGGCGGCGCGAAATGGCGCCGCCGTATGGGGCGGTGGCGGAGCGCGGCCTGTGTCTACCTGGCCTCAAACTGTGCACTTTTTTTTTCTTTGCCCTTTACTTTTTTTTTTTTTTTCTCCTTGAAAAGGAAACTTATGAAAAACTTTTATGTGCAAGTGAAGAACAGCTTCAATTATCTTATTTTTTTCTTCTTTTATGGATGCAGATGGTCGATGGTGGCACAGTTGCCTTTTACTTGGTGATGCAAAACAGACTCCATCGACGCAAATGCCTCCCTAGGCCTATGGTATATCCAGCCTCGGATCTGGCCGCTGTCACCAGCCGTGGCATGGCTGTGCCCCTGAAACTCAAGCCGCAGCCTAGTGCGGTCCACCTTTTTATGTGCCCCTGAGTTTGTTTCAGCTTGTTAAAAACAAGCAGAGCAGTGACGAAGGCTTTTCCATTAATGCACATGGTCAGAGGTTTGCAGCGCTGAAAAGTAGGTGCCAGCTGTGATGACTGGGAAAAGCAGCCCCTGTGAAGTGATAAGCTGCCGTACTGAACCCTGCTGTTGATTATTACTGTTCGATACATGAGAAATGGCCCTGTCAAAGCTGCTGGTCTGACTACCGATGCCGTGGATTTAGGAGCTGATTCAGAAGGGATGTGGTGGTTTAGTGTTTAACCCTGGTTCTGGTGTTAGGACTTTAGGACTCAAGGTTTTAAACATGTGCAATAAGCAGATGACAACTTACAAGCTTTATTCACATACACACAAGCAGACGTGATCGCCCTAGCCGAGACCTGGAGCTCTATTTCGGTGCTTCAGACATCTTAAGAGGACTGTGTAATGGCAGACAAGTTCACATTCTGTTTATATTCTGTTAATTGCTTTGTGCAGCCCTTAGTTTTAGTTCTTTGCCTTTTGGTTAGGTGTGTGCAGAGGTACGTTAGTTCTAATTAAATTTTGCTGCAACCTGTGTATGTACTATTATGAGAATACCTGTTTATTGTGCTGCAGTTGGAGCAATTCATTGCTTTTACCGGGAGAGATTATACGCCTTGGGATTCCAAAATGCAGCATTTTGGAAGGCCTGTCTAAATCATGGTGCTCAGCTGCAAGTGCCTTTAATGATTTGAGGAGACATGAAAAATTAATGGCAGAACATGCTACTTCCTGAGCATTTTCTGTTTCACAGACTTTAATCTGTTTCAACTACATTGACTTTGCTGGAGTAACTTCCCTGTTATGCCTGACTTAATGCTAGAGGAGAAATACCTTCCTTTAATTTACCACTCTTTGGCTTTTGTTCCCTATTTTCAATCACTCCATAGTTTGTATGGTTTTCTCTAGCTTTCATTGATGCCGTAGCAAGAGTAGCTTAATCAAGAGGCAGACAACCTTGCATCAACCACCCTTTCATTTGCTCTCCACAACATGCGTTATTTTTTATCCCCTTTTTGAAAAGGCTTGGGTGGCACAGCGCTCATACCAGAAGTGCCTCTTTGCATTACTGGGAGGTCTCTGCATGGAGCTGAAGACCCTTGTTAATGGGATTGAGATATATGTATATGTGTTTTTTATATACATGTATTTTAAAATTTTTGGTTTTTTATATATATGAGAGACTTCAATTATTTGCAAAACATTTTATGTGTTTGGACATTATTGAGTTTCATAGATTTATTTTTAATCAGTGCATTCCAAAATTTTTTTTTCCCAGATAAACAATTGGTTTTGCCCAGTTTTGAGCATATGCTCTATGTGCAGAAGAAAAATTTGTGCATGTTGTGTTTGCAGGATCAGGACCTGTGAATTGGTTTTAATAGTTGTGTTCAGCCTAATATCTTTTGTGTCAATCTTTAGTGGCAAGTTACTGAACTCACAAAACTGATGCTTCCTTTTTTAAAAAAAAATAAGGAAAATTACTGTAGCTTGGTTTCAAATGCAGTACGATTTGACTTAGGGTCTAGCCTTGTAACTTTTGGGGCGTATTCTGCCAAACAAGTCTGTGCTGAGCATTGCATTACTCACAGAACAATGTAAGACGCTCCCAACCCTTAGGGCTCCACAAGGTGCTTTTACAACATTCCCGGTTTCTTCTGGCTTGGGAACTCGGAACAAGCTTGGCCCTAGGAACAGATACGCAGCTTGACAGTGAGTCACATGCTCCAAAACTGCCGATTCATCAGTCAAATATTTATTATGTCTTTGCTGTGGAGAGATAAACCACAGATAAGCTGTGTAAGAAGAAAAGACAGAAAAGAAGAAATGTGAAAATTATGTAATTTTCAAACTTCACTTTTTTTCAAAAAAATTCCCTATCAGGTGTCACACTGGACATAAAAAGTGCCTTAGTGAGTAATAAAAATTCCAGAAGATGGAGAGTAAATAATAAATCTGAATTGCCAAATAGCTACCATGCTAGCAGAGCACGTACTGTACTTGAGTCAGCAAAGTCTTCACAATAGATAACTCTGCAGCAAGATAGGAAAAAAACCAAATTGCAGCTCTTCTAACTCACATTTTTAAGGTTGTATCTGTGATATCGCTTCCATTTCAAGCTATCCATCTTGGAGAGAATAAAAGCCTCTGTTAAGGGTTTTGCCACATTTCAAGTGAGACTTCTCAAGAGGAGGTTTATTTCCTTGATCTTCCTTCCTGAATGCTGGACTATGCATTCAGTTCCTTTCTTTTTCAAACTTACAAATTGGAGAGAGAGTGCTACCTATGTAAACACTTGTTCAGCCTATTATAATTAGCAAGTATTGACTTTAAAAATGCTGTCAGTGTTTCTGATGATTAATATTATAAACTTCTATGATGAAGATGTCCCACTTAGGAGTGTGGGAATTTTCTTGGAAAAGGTGTGGCAGGATTCCTTGTGAAATCCTAGTTCCACGGAAAGTAATTGGCCTCAGTAGTCTTAAGATTTCAATGCGATTTTTTTTTTTTTACATGTTTCTAGTGGCATGAAGGACCCAGCCATACAAGATACAGGGGTCTTTTGAGGTGTACTGTCATCATGTCCTAACCTGTATGTGTCCTCAGAAGACAGGAGGCTGAACTGTGTCCAAATTAATGCTAATTACATTATACATATATACATATATACAATTACATTATACATATATACATAAATATATACAAAGAAAACCTGATCATGATTTTTTTTTTTCCTGACAGTTGCATTCACCTTCTTTTGTGTGGGGGAGGAGAAGTTGATTTATAATAATTTTTGGTTCTATTTTATACATATTGTGATTAGCCGTCTTGTATCTGTTTCTTTCCACGGGATCTGTATTTGTCATAATCTGCCCATATACATATGTGTTAAAGCCGTTTTCTGATACTCGATTTGAGTGTGTATGTGTATTTGCAGGTACACACAAAAACCTATCAGGCAGTGGAAGTTAGTAATGTTGGGGATGGATGCAGTCTTTGTGCTGGGAATTTATAATCCAGTTCAGGTTTTTCTTTTAGCTTCTTTAGCCTGAGCGTACCAGGTAATCCCTTGATGAATCCCTGACCTGTTCAAACAAGTTTGAGTGGGTGAAGGGGAAAAAAAAGATAGTTTTGTTCTACTCAGAGTCAACCTTGCTGTTGGGTATGCGAGTTGGATACTTTGAGCCTGTAAAAAAAGAATTTTTAAAAATCTTGCTTTAATTCTTAAATGGGAGGAAAAAAAAATAAAAAAGCTTTTACTTTTCAAAAGTAAAGTACTTTGTGGAGCAACCACAAATACTTTACTGGGATTATTCATCTTTTGCCCATATTCTCTGAAATGAGATCTTGGGACTAAGAGGATCCGTTTAGTGCTTTTAAGGAATTGTGGAGCTGTTGGAAGGCTCCACGCAGCTGCCAGAGCTGTTCTGCATGCACCCCCATTCCCTGCCTTTCTAGACACCCCCGGGTAATAGAGCAGCCTCCGGACGCTGCTGCCCTGACACAGGCAGGGCTAGAGCAGCCTCCCTGCTGCGTTGCCTGACCTTAGCAGTACTGGGCGAATGAAGAAGCAGATCACAACTGACTTTCTCTCTCGCCATTCTGCCATTCATGCCAAGTTCTGCATTAATAGCAAGTCAGATGGACTTGAAGGGGTGGCTGATAAGTGTTTACAGACAATACAGAATTTATTCCCAAATGTCATTTATGATCTCTCTCTTTCTTTTTCTTTTTTTTTCCTCTCCTTTAGCTACTTGAATATGTTAGTGGCAGCAGCACTCGCCCATGATGTGTTGTGGGGAAGTAGGCACCAACTGTGTTTGGAGTATTTATCTCAACTCTCATGACTCATTGCTTGGCCTTGAGAGCATTTCTCAGCCCCGTTTGCAGAAGGCAGGAATAGTTAGTTCTTGTTTCTCTGTAAAGCTGTGGATCACTGATACTGCTTACCAGTTAAGTGCAAACCTAGCCCAGGAATTGAGGATTCACCAGTAAAGTCCTGACTGAGTTTGACTGCGTTGGTGTATTGCAACAGGGAGATGGTTTCTATTGTAATTCATTCTGCACAAAGCCCAGTTGCAGCAGCAGTCCTGGGCTCTCCTCTTATTAGAGAACAGGAGCTCAGTTTAGCTAGCAAGGTGTTCTGTCCTATGTGGAGCAAGCAAATCCAAATTCATTCTTCTACCTTTTGATGTATTCTCATACTTTTAAAACAAAGACACTACACTGTTTCTTTTTCTTTGTTCCTTGAACAGTTAACACCTGTTAAATAAAGTTATTTTAATAATGTCTCCTTGAAATTCATGATCTACCCTCAAACTGTCTACCCTCTACTGTCTAAAATTTTGAGTTTGTAGAACCAAAGCAGTACAGCAGTAATTCAGGTCCTTGCGAATATGTATGTTTATTAGTTGAGTCCGTGCGTTCTTCTTTTATAAGACCTGGTAAAAGGCCCCAGCTCCAATTCTTTACCTTTCTGCTCAGAGAGCTGGGATACTTGGATGTGCATGCTACAGGGATATTCTAAAACAAGTGAAAAACCTGTCCACAAAATGGACAAGTGTGTATCTGCTGTCTTTGGTGCAGCAAGATGGTGTTCACCGATCGAGGTTTAGATACTGCCACAATTAAAGATGAAATGAAATGAAAAATGAAAACGAAATAAAAATGTCTTCGTAAGAGCAGTAATTATTAAAATGACCAAACATGCACTTCACTCTTTATATAAACAAAACCAAATGAAGCAAGAGACACCCTGACAAAACACCTTGCATGGTAATCCAGTTAGTCAGGTGAGGGTTATTGGGATTCCACGTCTTCCTGAGGGACGTAATTTCTGTTAATGGCATCCATGTTACATGGTTGTACTTTGAAAATCCAGGTTCCTTCTTGCCTACACATTACAATGCCACCTACCATGATCACGTATTAGGTTTCTTTGGTCCACTGTATTTTTCTCTGTGACAACACATTGTATATGGCTTTTCTTTGGCTGTTTCCTTCTACCTCAACGCGGGATGTCTACTTACGGTGCATTGACGTTTCTGCTTTGATCTACTCATTCCCATTAAAGCTTCAGTAAGAGGAACATTATGCCAAAGCTGAAGGCTTTTGAAACTACTTATGAGGAAGTTTCCTGTCACATGGGTAGAAAATACTAGGTTGTATTCATGTCAGATTGTGCTAGTGCCAATTTATATGCCAACCAAAACATGTTCAGGTATGGTCTTGCTGCAGCTATTAATCTTTAAATTTGGAGATGGGGTTATCTTCTTGAGTATATTTGTGCACCTAAATACTCCTCAGGTGTCAAATCTTTGGGTCACGTTGACCTAGTGGAGCTGTACCATTGCACGTCAGCCCCTGTATTGCCACCTGCTTTCTCCAGGCATGCCCAGTAACGTAGAGTAGCACCATTTCTACTTGGCAGATGGGATGGCAGTCTTTAGGTCTCTCACTGTCATCAGCTGCATTTAACAGGCCATTACCTTTTCACCCATTTTACACCTTATTATGTTTGTATCGACTGACATTTCCTGTAAACAGGTAGCTTCTAGAATTTTATCTGAAAATCTAGTGCAGACTGCTCCTTGTTTGGGAGTCCTCTGCTCCCCTTTCTTCCTCTTAATGAGTAATTTTTGTGCATCTATGTTAAACAGTCTTCGGTTGTCTGATTTTCATTATCTGGATTGTAATGCTGCATGGAGTATTCTAATATCATTGGGCTGAACTCAGAATGCTTACAATTCTACTTTTTTTTCTGTCTTACAAATTGGTTAAGTAGTTTGATTTATTTGAAAACAATTTTTTTCTCAGTTTCTTAATGTGTTATCTGTGACAGCCACTGTTCAGACTTCTTTTCAGTGTAAACTGAAGTGCTCAGATTTTCTGTTCCCCGAAGCCAGTGTAGACCTGCTGATTTATTGCTGTAGCGATCTGGTTCTCATCTGTAGTTTTTTGGCTTTTATGGACATCAGACATTTAAAGCTGTCAGGAGATGATTAAAAAAGAGATTGAAGAAAAAAATATGTTCATCATGTTCTAATAAGAGAAAGTTGGACTTTTTAAATTTCTCTGTTATGTTTTGCTAATGGTAATAATTGTGGGTGTAATTAATGTAAATTTTAGATGCAGGCAGATGGTTCTAAGTCCAAACACAACAGCGATGCCTAATGAGAAGGAATGATTCTGGAAAGGAAGCTGATGGGAAGCCTGGCTTAAATCCGACCTGTGTTTTATTTTTCACAGTTGTTTTCTTTCAACTGTTTCCAGGATGCAGTGGGGTGCATAGCACAGCAGGGCACAACCTTTTTGCAGCTAGGACATCACAGTGCAAGTAAGGAATTGTTTGTGGATAGCATGTTTTAAACCACCCAGTGAATGTCCAGCTCTGTCTCTGTGTCTTTGAGGGTTTATTCCCTGGCATTAATTAGGAGCAAGCCGAAAAAGTTTCTAAAACACTTCATGCTGTTCAGTGAGCTGATAGGAAAACTACATAGTATTGAGTACCAAACTTACCTGTGCTGCATAAGAGACAGTCTTCTTTTGCATTGCCAAATCTCTTATTACTGAATCTCATCAGAGCCTCTTAAACTTGGTGGAAAGACTTCCACTGAATTCAAGAGACTTGCTGGTTCTGTTGAACTGAACAGGTTTGCATGGATAGCTTTTTGAACTTAATGTTATATTGAAGATTTGGTCTTTCAGTGATTTGTATTGGAAAAGGTTGCTTACTGCAAGCGCAGCAGTTAGAAAACCAGGCAAGGCTTGGAATCTCTTAGTTTCTTACCATCTCTTAGTAGTGACTTGTTTTAGTTTGACTGAGAAGTGCAGCAGTTTAGGAACTGCCTGAGCTTGCTTGGGAGCTCTGATCCCGTCAGCTGGGAATGATAGGTAGCTCGAAGCAGCTTGCCCACGTTCAGCTAGCAGTGGCACGTTTTGGTGACTGAATCCTAGGATGGGTTTATGCTGAAAAGATAATGTTTTGGTGCTGTGGGTACAGTAGATTTTGTGTAAATCAGCAATAATGATCCTGCTACCTACCTTGACTTTTTTCCCTACCAGCGCTCTCAGTTCCAGGATTTTACTTGGAGCCCTCAAACTACCCCTTTTATTTATTTGTCAGAAGATACATCCTCCCACTCCAAGCGCTACATTTGTAATGTAATCTAATTTTGTAATGTAAAACAACTTGAAATGCTTTTTTAAGACACTGCACTAGCTTCATGTATTTCTGCTGATAACAGGGCCCTTCATACAATTGTACAGTGCTTGAACAAGCACTATACTAAACGTGCGTAGGGAATCCATCCCTGCTTTCTTCTTATGTTCAAAGTCCAATGGCTGTTGTGGTAAAGTGTAGGATAGCGCAGCATGTTGGAAAGGCTACCTACTAATAAATTGGCTTTAAGAAAGATCTTGAGTAATTTATTCCTGCTGTAGGACTGAAGAAGTGTTCTCAGTTATAAGTTACAAGCATCTGCTTTGTAAGGACTCCTTTTTCCTTTACCATGTCTTTGTTTCTGCCTTCTGCCTGATCCTGTGGTGAAGTAATCTTAAGTCTACTGCTACAGAATTATAAAATGACTGTGTTGTTATGGAATCAGAATTAAAACTTTACAGAGAGATTATGCAAGAACATGCCATATAAATAATATTTGTCTCTCTGAAGTCTAATTAATTCTGTTATTTCATGTAACTTTCTTTCGCTCTTGGGAATTTGTATTATTTCTCTTTGAAATGTGTGATTTGCTATGTACTTACATCGTGTTTTTCTTCCCCAACAGTCAAAATGGTACCTGTACAGTTTCCAGACGTCAGAACACCATTCAGGAGCTTTTGCAAAACTGTTCGGATTGCCTGATGCGGGCTGAACTCATAGTGCAACCTGTGAGTGCTTTTAGTTCTTCCTATCCTGAGCAATTATGAATATTAGAGAGCACAAATGCTGCTTTGTTATCTGTACTTGAGGGCATCTGGTTCTTCTCCTACTTTCTTCCCTTCCTGTTGTTTGTGTCAGGGAGCTATGCTTGGAGCAGAATAGCCTCTCCTGTCAGCACTCAGTGTTCAGCAGAACTGATTAAAATGCATCTGATTAGGACTTTTTAGTTAGATTCCTCCTGTCTTTCCCAGGCTTCTAACACATTCTACTGCACCTTTTCAATTTTAGATCAAGGCTACTGTCAGTGCATACAGTTGTTAATAATGTTACAAACACTTATACTCTGTCAGTGTGTCCTGTAGAATATCAGCATCATTTTCTGAGTTACGATGAACCCGAGCCAGCAAAGGAAAACCCTAGAATATGTTTATTTTACCAAGTGATTCTAAGGAAGTATATGAAATCTAGTTAGAATCTTCTTGGCTGTTTCATTTCAAATATGTAAGGATCATCTTTACGGAATGCTACACTAATTGTGTTTGGTGGCTGTGTTAAATAGTGATGCTAGACTCAGTCATGGCAAATGTGAAATGTCTTTAGTTGGTGCTGCAGTTGAAGGAAAATCAGGATGGTGAGCGCATCCTGCTCAGGTTGTTGAGATCCAAAATCCATTCACAGGTCTTGAAGTAGATATGATTTAATGTATATTTTTGAACCTTCTGTGGGCACAAAAGTCCTTCAGGAATGTGCTCTGTGGTTAGCAATTTTTTTTCCTATGGAGAGGCAGCACATGTGAGCATGTTTATCTAAAACTCAATGCCAGAATAAATACTGCCTCTTGTTAAGGATTAATATTATTGTAGTGAAGTTAAAAGAAAGTAGTGGTTTGTCCGAGCTTAGTTCAACAACATGCGTTGCATGTTTTTGTTTTATTTTACTTCATTTTATTTTTGAAGGATAAAGTAATGAGGCCCGTCAACAATCTATTCGCAAAAGCAGATCATGCTTGAATTATGTTTAGTTCAGTGTGACTATGTGAGTAGGGGCTGAGGTTAAAAAGTTGTTTTCCTGCTCAAAGTATCAGGAACATTTGGGTCTGCTGCATGGGGAGGGAGCATAAGGCATTTGGCTAGACTCTGGGAGATGTGATGGGATGCAAATATGGCTAAGCATATGGGTGGGCCCAGTCAGAAGGGTGCATTCTGTATTTTGTAATGGAAGGTAGTGCCTGCAACTGTACAAGTCCCAGAAAAACTTCTGCAAAAATCAGGAACAATATCCAGAAACATTGAGAGTGTCCAAGTGTTTGCACACATTTAGATATAACTATAATTAGACTACAATTACAGATCTAATTACAAACAAGTGAGAAATAAATCAGCTGTGAGCAAATACATACATATATACAAATATATAACATATATAAGAAATAAAATGATGCCAGGATTTCATAATTCTTTACAGAAATGTTTGGTTTGTATTATGTTTTAATAATTTCCTTGTATATTTTATTTGTGATAAAGACTTTTGAATGAGTGGATCCTTTTTTATTTGACCTACTACCACTTTAAACTGACAATGGAGGAACAAGAGCAGCTGCCTAATAATTGGAAGCTATCACACTTTTTAAAAATAATTACTCTTCATAACATCTCTACTATAACTAGGCTGAAGCTTGTGCAAAGAATGTTTAATTTGATCTCCATGTCTTTCTTTTAGGAATTGAAATATGGGGATGGTGTCCAGATTAGAGGGAATAGAGATTTGGAAGAGTGTTTTGCTCAGGCAAATGACCAAATGGATATCCTGGATGGGCTCATCAGAGAGATGAGGCAGATGGGCCAGCCCTGTGACATGTATCAGAAAAGGTATGGCCAGGATGGTGTGGGGAAGGGAATGTGCCAAGTGTAAATTTGCAGTGTCTGTAGTGCTCATGTTCTCTGATATTGCAAGATGTGAAAGAGATCAGCAAAGTGGAACTAAACCTGTTTGGCCTGGGCATGCTAGCATGTAGAACTGCCTCTTGGTAACATATTTCTCACAGAATTTCATACATTGGGCATTCCCATGAAGTTTTAGCCAATAGCATTTTCCATGCCCTTGGTTTTCAGTATTTCTTTTTGACCACCAAACGGTGGTCCAATAGGAGACAAGAACTGCATAGTTTCTGTGTATTCTAGGTGTTCTCCTCATAGAATCTAACTGGTTCCTTCACTTCCAGGCTGCTTCAACTTCAAGAGCAAATGCGTGCCCTGTATAAAGCCATCAGTGTTCCCCGTGCCCGGAGGGCCAGCTCCAAAGGYGGTTGCTACTCTTCTCAGAGTGGCTCAGGCTGGGATGAGTACACAAAACGTGTCACCAGCGAATGTTTGAACTGGATGAGACAGCAGAAGGTAAATCTACCCAAGAACGGATGTTGCTCATGAATGTCATCTCATATACAGGAATGTTTTGAGTGACAGTGGAACATTAAAGATATACGTAAATGTTAATATCTTATTCCGAGTTTCTCCTTTTATTTTTTCTTTGACTTGCAGCATTGTACATGTAGTGAATTTCTTCAAAAATGCTAAAAGGACTTGTGATCTTCTTTTGCAGAGGAAAATGTGTGGAAATAAATGTGACACAGCTGTTAACATAAGGCATCACCATGTTTGCATTACAGATTATAATACTCAATATTTCCTTCCTTCCTTCTATGGATATTCTTCATGTTTCATATTTATTTTAACCCTTTACATAGTTAGGACCAGCCTCACAGACTTAACCTTTGTTCGATATTTTGCAGTTGCTCTTTATATATATTTATGAAAGTTACAAATAGGTAAGATCATGGGGAAAACTATGAAAGCTACCTTGGAAGAACACACATATTTGAGGAAAAATTAGGTGTCAATATCTTAGAATGTTTAAGCAGAGTTTGTGTCACATGCTCTAGGAGCCCTTGCTTGAGCAGGGGGTTTGGACTAGATCTCTAGAAGTCCCTTCCAACCTTAGCTGTTCCTGATTCTGTGTTCTTCCTCTGCTCTGTCTTTATCACTGTGGGAGCCAGAAGACTGAGTTGATAATGACAGGACTAGACTCGCAGAAGTCACTGCTTTAATATGAACTTCAGTGCTTTCATGTCCATCTATTGCAAGTGCAGAACTAATTTGCCTTCATGGAGCTGTTGATTGTGTAGCCTACGGCAGAAAACGCATGTTAAAAGCCTATAATCTGGTTTTGTGCTACTGAAATGAAATCTTGATGTTTGTGGTTGATCAGGATGTGTGGAACAAGGTGGTCAGAGATAAAATATGCAGACTTCTGTAACTTGAAATTACATTATTTTTAATCTCACCTTATTAGATAGTTGCTTTGCAATCCTGTTGTTATCTGCGTATGATGTTTACCAGGTGGCTGCTATGCAAATCAGATGAGGAGGGGACAGCTCTGCACAGCAGCGCCCATACTTCATGTGAGTGCCAGTCACAGTCTAGTCCTTCAGGGCCCGCCCACGCTGCAGCATGTTTTAAAGGAAGAAAGGAAAGTGGGGATAGCCTTTGGAGTGGTAACTTTTGAAGGTGTTGAACCAATAGAGCAGCAGCAGGTGGGATTGCTGTATACGTCCTGTGGGAGAGCAGTCTAATGGTCAAACTGCCATACTTTGAGAAGTGATTTTTGACAGGCACTGGGCACGTTTCCAGTGCTGAAGGATCATGAACATGTGGCATCTCCTAGGGAGGCCGCGTGACACCCTGCCCAGGCACCTCTCTGATTGTGGGAAGCATGAAGCAAGCCCTTCACAGCAGTGTTCCCACGCAGAGCTCTTGGGAAAGAAAAAGCTGGAGCTATCTCTTCACCTCTTCAGTCCTTAAGGCAAAACTGAGGTGAGGCCAGTGAGCACGTAGCTCCTTGTTGGATTTTTGAAGATATTAGGGAAAGATTATTTTGAACTTTCCACTTGGCTTTTTCTCTCCACAGTGCAAACTGTGTCTTGCTATCTGCTTGTACAGGATACAAGCATGCTTCCAGGTGTAGTATGATGAAATGTGGGAGAAAGTTCTGAGTAGCTGTGGTTTGGTGTTATCGTTTTAGTTTTCTATCATGGTGGTTTGCTGACAGCACAATCAGGTGGTACGAGTGTTGGTCAAATTCCCTTTGTAGGGCTAGGGAAGGGGCACTGAAATCCAGACAGCCTTTGTTCATATATTGGCAGACATCCAAGGTTGTTCCTGTTACTACAGTCTCTTTAGCGTGTATAAATATAATAAGAAAGGTCAAAGTCCTGTAGTTCTTAGGTGGCTGAGTGCAGAATGGTTTTGCTTGTTGGAACCTTTTCAGCCCTTCCTTTAAACCCTTTCGCTTGAGTGTCATTCAGGCTTTATTGATATCTGTTGAGTCATAAAGATTTGGCTCCAGGCTGGTAATTCAGTCCCAACCCAAGATTAAGGTATCTGTCTTTCTGCTGTGCTTGTGCATACACGGACATATATGCAGAGATCAGTTGTGGCTGTATATTTACAGCATAAAACACGATTTGGAATTTGAGCAGCTGAATAGTGAATTCAATGTATTTGGTGAAATTTAATATGTGAAGATGATGAAGCAACTGTAGTCAGTGAGTTTTCAAGTTAGTAATTATCCAGGTGCATTACTATTTTTAAAAGACTGTTCCTGGTGATTTTCTTCAGTATCTCCAAATTAAATGTTACCAAAATCTCAGACAAGCATGTTCTGTGATAATTTCTTTTTGTGAATTACATAGCTTTATTTATTTGGATTGACTGCCCTTAACTGAGGTCACTGGAATTATATGTGTGGAATTAAAATGGAAGTGCAGTGTACTAGTATATACAGAACTTCACTCTGGGTATTTTCACATGAATTGCATGAAGAACATAGTATGGCTGAATCATAATTTGTTTTCAGAGTCACCAGTGGTATAAATGTAACTATCCTGTACAATATAAAAGAACATTTTTGCCAAAGAAAATAAAGATGAAAATACTCTAAGTGTACTTCATCTATTTTTTTTAAGCTATTCAGATATTTCCGCTACTATCTTTCTTCTACTTTGGGATTCTCATGTAGTGTTTAAGTGATGGCAATTTAAGAGGTTTTTTTTTGACTCCTGTTCTGAAATTTACCTTGTTCAGTTTTACCATTTATTGAACAGTCATGGTTTCTTCATTGCAGCTCCTTGGTGCTCTGGTTCAGATAACAGTGTCTTGTAGATGAAAAAACACACACTTTCTTTTTCTTAGGCTGAAATGGAGCTGGTGAAATGGGGTTTTGATGCAGCATCTATCGAGCAACAAATCAGTGACCACAGGAGAACTCACAATGCCATTRGAGATTATCGCTGGCACCTGGACAAAGTCAAAACAGATCTGGTAATATTTATGGTCTTGCCTTACATGTTACTTAATTTAGATGCGTAACCTTGGCTTGTCAGTGGTCCTCTGCCCTGAGAAATGCTGAATAACTCATTTTTTACTTCAGAAAACACCAATGTCATGATGACAACTACTTTCAAAAGTTATACTCATGGTTGTTTTGTGTTCCCCTTCTTTCCCAAAAATCTTGAAATGAAAATTTAGTGACTATGCAACATTTCATTGCTGTGCAGAAAAGCTGGCAAATAAATGCTTATTTTTTTTTGTGGGAAAGATGTCTAAGAATGATTTTTTTAAAACAACAAATTGAAAGGATAAGGTGAGTTCTTAAATATAGCCTTGAGCGATGAGCGGATTTCTGTAAGAAATGCCCAAACCCTGGGCTAAAGTTAAAGGTTTTTTTGTTCTTGTTCTTTTGTTTTTGTTTGCTTTCCACTGAGGCTTCTGATCCCATCTGGGTTTTGTGATTGGAATAAAGAAGCCACTGAAAATGCAGTGGTTAACTTCCTCTGCTTTGAACTCTGCATAGGGGAGGGAAATCTCACTTTGCTTCCATTCTCCTTGTGCCCAAGTAAGCAATTAACAGAAAAGAAGTCTGAAGAAGAGTCTGAAGAAATGAAACTTGGCTCTGGAGCTCTGATTTATCAGCCAAGCTGAAGAGTGGAAAAGGGGAACATCCCTTCTGTTTGACTGAGCAGGAAAAGTACCAATCTAGCCCTGTGGAATACCCGTTCCAAGGTTGTGCAGGTTTACAGTCACAGAAGCAGGAACAAAAATCAGTCTCTTGCTAAGACTATGGATTATACTACTTCATAATCTCCCAAGATAGATGTAGGACTAGTTCCTACAATTACCTAGGAGTTCAGTACTAAAAAAATCCAGTTTCAGAGGCTGATTTGTGATGTGGGGAGTTTGTACAGCCTTCCTTAGGTACTGAATATTGCTGGAGGAAATAAGTCTTCTTTTTGCACTTACAGTGATCCTCTAACAGCACAGACCAACTGTTTCGTTGTATTGCTTGCAGGCATTTTCATATTATCAGCTGAAGTAATAACATTATGGTATTAACACTGTAGAGGAAATATGTGCAATCAGAAACCTTTAAAAAAACCCCTTAAACCTTTAAACTATTTACTGTCTCTGTTTCAGCGTGAGAAGGCTGCAGTTCATCARCTGGAGGAAGAATATGAAGGGCTGTTGGTAAGCAAAAGTTTTTTTTTTTTATTTGATACCCTCTGATGAATACATTTTTTTGCTTGGCTAACACTTGTCTCATAATTGAGAAATATTTCAGGTTTTACTAGAGTGATAGTTGCGTATTTAAGTAATTCCATCCAAGAGTAAACTGACAGTGTTTGTAGTTAATATAAGGCTCAGCTTAAGTCATGAATTTTAGATGAAGTTATTACCTGCTGTAAAATTGACTTGTCCTCAAAAGTAAGGTCCTAGTTTGTACCTGAGAAAGGGGATTGGGTTACAAGTAGGACTCTACATCCTCCATGGAAGTAAATTCAGCAGTGAAGTTAACCTATATATGAAGCTTAAGAGGTCACGCTCAAAACTGGGATGAGAACCAAACTCTTCATAGGGCTGTGCATCCACATTGGGTCTTTGTGTGAAATGCAGCAAAAATTGTAGGCAAATGGTAAACAGACTTAACCCTTGGAATTGGAAGCTGATCTCTGTGCACATTTCAAGCAACAGGAGATGCTTTAGATGTGAGGAGGGAAGAAATGTATCACAAAGAAAGTCTTTTGTGCACAAGGTGCACAACAGTACACAGCAAGGATAAGCTATCATCAGGAAATGCCAACGAAAGTCAGGTGAAATGGTGAATGGTCAGGCATTTCTTATATTATCCTTCACTTTGTTTTGCTTCCTGGCTTATATCATTTTTCTTTGAAATGAACTTTCCAAAGCTTTTGACTTCAGGTTCCCATTGTTTCATAAATCCAGGTGTGTTATCCACTGTCCATTGCCAGATTTTATAGTGGTATGCTTTTTACTGTTATTCTTAGTTTAAATGAAATTTACATGCTTTGCTTTTGACTTCCCACTCTCCCACATGTGGACTTTTTAGTGTTTACTGCTTCTCATTTCTGGAATTCCTTGCAGAAACACTCTTTTGAGAGAATGGATCAGCTCCGTCAGTTCCAGAACCTCATCCAAGCCAYTAGCAGAGAGATCATGTGGATCAATGACTGTGAGGAAGAGGAGCTTCTTTACGACTGGAGTGACAGGAATACTGACATTGCCCGGAAACAGGAGGCCTTCTCTGTAAGAGAACCCAACCTCTCTGTCCTTTCCATGACCTCCTATGTAGCATAGCAAGAGCGGTTCAGGCTAGCTCAGAAGGCTTATCGTGGAATGGATCTTTCACTCTTTCTAGATTTCTGGGGATTTTTATCAACACTTTTGAAGTACTATGTGGCAAACGTTTAAAATCAAGAGTAGATACCTGTTGAAAGATTTTTCTCTCACTCAACTGTTTGTAATTGTTCATTTTAGTCTTAGGAACTGACCTTTTTAGGACAATTCATTAATAATCATGTATGGCTTGCTGACAAAGTCCTTGTATTGCCCCATTATGCTAATGGACTTGAATCAGGCAATTTAATTCTCCCTGTTAGGACTATGTGGGGGATGAGGGTCCCCATATCTGGCCCTGATCTCTGTCGCCAGGAAGTAAAAGTGTTGCAGAGGGAGCTTCTTTCTCTCCCTCTGACATCTTGCCAGCAACACACTGAGAGTACTGTCAGAGATATTTTACATGGCTGCTTCCTGTTTTCTGTGAGCACACAGGCAAATAGAGCCTATATAGTCATTTAACCCATGTCAGTGCAAATCACCAAATTAAAAAGCAATGACAATTCACATCATTGAGGAGACAGTTTTTCATATTTTTTTTTTGTTCTGGATGTTGCAAGATGCAGTCATGCCTGCTTCCATCAGTCCTCTGATGGGAAGGGATATGTTTTGGATTCTCTGTAAGTAGCAAACCTAGAGATCAGAATTAGACCTTTGCTGTGGTCTTCATACTTACCTTTAGTAAACTAGAATTAATATTTAATGTTAGCAGGGATAATTTTACACAATCCTAATTATCTGTGAAGTTTCAGTTAAACCATCTTATGTGATAGGCCTTTTGAGGGTTGTTTACTCTGAGCTTTGTTGTTTAGAAACGCATGAGTGAATTGGAGCTTAAAGAAAAAGAACTCAACAAGCTAAAGCAAGAAAGTGACCAACTAGTRCTCAACCAGCACCCTGCTTCAGACAAAATTGAGGTGAGTTAGTTTTCATATCATTTATTTTCTCCTCTTAATCTTTATCTGAGAAAAGTTCTCAGTGGATGTCTGTAAGCATAAAGCCACATTTTGACTCAGAGAAGGGCTTGTCTGCCTGAAAGCTATATAGGCTGATGTAATAAATTAATAATATTTATTTATTATAGGACCTTCTCCTACAAACCTGGCCAGTAGTACTACGGATTTCTTCAGAGCTCAGAGGAAGTGTCTTATTACTACTAAAACTGATCATAGATGCATATGAAAATTAGTATACAGGCTTATGAAACCGTCTAAATATATTCAGATGGCTGTATCTCATGTGAGTTGTCTGTGAGTGCAGCAGAATTAATGGTAGGAAGGCATCCCGTTCCTGTTCTTCTGCTCTCTTAGCAGGCACACTTTGAAGATAGCCACACCCTTTGGTGAGGGTTTATGTTTAATCCAAGTGCAAATACTTTCTGTGACTGAAATTTATAATGCTTTTCTGTAGCTTAGCCAAGATGGTTTTGCTTTCACAGCTTGGTATACATTTACCTTTCAATTACAAAGGCTGCATCAATTTGAAAAGTCTCATTTTACTAGGTAATGCTGTAATTATAGTTCCAAGTATATGTAAAAACTCTGAAACTGAAGGAAGTTAATTGGAAAAAAAATCGCTAGTTGCTGGTTTTCAGTATATTTACCAATTCATCTGGTATCATGTTGTATAAAGTCCTGAGAGCAGAGAAAACTGAATAGTCTGTGCCTTACAGGAAAGATTCTTCTGACCTTTGTCAGTTAAGTAGAAAGTTGTGCATATTTTTCCTAAAACTATGCATGAGGACTATGTGAAAAGTTTAAATTTGAAAGTAGTCATAATAAACAATCATGCTTTACAGTGTCTCTTGGAGTAGGAGAACACACAATTTGCAATTAAAATCTAACTTGCCCTACTGTCTGTGCTTTTTACCTTCCTAGCCATCCCCTTTTGTTCATGCACTTCAGGCTTTATGCTGATGAAACAAACAAAAATTATGAACAAATTTCTCTGCATTCAACAAATGCGTTTTTAACTCTCTTCAGTCAGGTAGATATTTAGAAGTCACGGAATTAGATGCATGAGTTGTATTTTTTTGATGTGCATGAATTTGTTTTGGTAGATCTTTCATTTACATTTATGTGGGGCATAAATAATTGTTCTTAAATCTAGTCATGGAAGAGGGATTGAGGGCAATGAGTACGGTTCTTTATTTTTAATTTTTTTTGTTGTTGTTAGGCTTATATGGATACACTGCAAACTCAGTGGAGCTGGATTCTTCAGATCACCAAATGCATTGATGTTCATCTGAAAGAGAATGCAGCGTACTTTCAGGTGAGTAGTGATGTGGAAAATTGACACTTTTGAATTATACAAGTATTATGCAAATAATTGTTTATAAATTATTTCTTCAGTCAAAAAGCTTCGCGTGCTGGCAGCATTTACATATTTTGAACAATTTTTTTATCACTTGTTTCAAAAACCTCCATTCGCTAGCAGCGTTGAATAACAAAAAAAATTTGCTGTTTTCTGTGTGCAAGAATTTCCAGAGTGCAAACATGTGTTTTGCTCAAGAAAGAGGTTTAGAATTTAGTATGCAGATTGTGAATATGATCAACATTTCATATTAGAGGTTACATTCCTCATTGCTTTTGTTAAAAGGGTGAATCCCTATGCAAGATAAATGAAAGCTTTTCTCTACCAAATCTTCCTAAATTTGTGCACGATTATACATAGCACAATGTTTTCTTGTATTAGTAAATGCCACCATTTTTCCAGATGTAAACTAGGATTTCTTATGAAAGAAGTCCACCGATGTTAGTGAGACCTGTTTGTCAGAGACATTTACAATTAAAATCTCAACTTTTTTTCTGTAGTTTTTTGAGGAGGCCCAAGCCACGGAAAGCTACTTGAAGAACTTACAAGATTSTATCAGGAAGAAGTTCATCTGTGATAAGAGCATGTCACTGCAAACCTTGCTGGAACAGATCAAAGAACTGGAGGTAATGTTAGACTCTACTCACAGATGATGTTTGGCTTGGCTTCCGTGGAAATCAATTGTCAAAGATGCTCTTCAGATACCAAATGCAAAAAAATGGGTATATTAATACCTTTTTCTGAGGATCGCCTATCAGTGAGTCAGTGGTATCATTTAACTTTGGGTAATACTGTTTGGGACCTGTGCTGATGTCTTTTTCAGTCTGAAATGAGCCTGACAAATTCGTAAGTTTCTGACATGCTAACAGGGTTTTATTTTTCTTAAAAAAAAAAAAAAGGTTCATAGGTGCAAGGACAGATTTTTCCTGAAAGGGTAGGTTTGTTTAATAAATTATCCATTATGTCATTTTGTATCACAGGTGTTTCTTTGAAAGGTCTTAACTTTTATAGCTGAGTTAACTGTTTGCTTGTCCTGAGTCAGATCTTACATTTCTATGTGGTATCTACTTGAGGAAGATGATCAGTGTTGTAAAAGAGCAATTGATGAAGTCGAGGTTAGGAGTGTGCTTATTAACAGGGTTTGTAGAATATATATTGTAACAGATGTTTTTTCACTTATTCTTGTGTCTCCTACCTCAGTTTAAGCACGTAGTACGTCCCGAAGAAAAACAACACTTTGTTAGAACTGCAAAGATACTTAGTCTGATATTTCTCTGCTACTTTTTTTTCTTAAGTTGTTTTATGTTGTAGTCCAAGGATTCATCATGCAGGAGCCCAAGGAAATTTTACTTACAGAGAGCTCCAGATGCTTTCCTCTCTTAATTAAACTTTGAAAACTAGGTGTGGTTTCTTTTTAGAGTGAAGTTTTAACATACAGTTAATCTTTGCAGAATGAACGAGAGAGAATTCTTGAATACAAAAGGCAAGTGCAGAGTTTGGTGAATAAGTCCAAGAARATTGTGCAGCTGAAACCACGCAACCCAGACTACCGGAGTAAYAAGCCCATTATCCTCAAGGCTCTGTGTGACTACAAACAGGATCTGGTAGTGTATACCTTTCTAACTGAGAATGAATATCAGGTTCATTCAGAATGTGGCAGATATTTGGTAAACAAGGTGTTGAACTGATAGGTTTAAGCCCTTTGTCTGTTTTTCCTTAGCATTTGTATTTCTTCAACAAGAAAAGCTTTGACCTTTACTCAATTCCGAATAAACAAGTTCTGGTTGGTTAAGTAAATTTAATCAAAATTCAGCAAATGGCTATTACTAGTCCAGTTTAGATACTTATAGTTCAAATTAATACAAGGAAAAAAAAAAGCTTTTTTGATAATTGGATTAAAATTGTTATACAGAAACTTCCTAGCATCTATCCTTCTCTTGGTGCTGTGCTCACCCTCCCAGGATCTGCCTGGATCTTAAGGTCAGTGCTTCAGGCTTCAACTCACAAAAGGTGGGAGAATGCGCAGTGAGTCACTGGCACCCCAAGTTCTTTCCTGGGAGAAGTAGGATGGGAGTGGTGGTGGCTTCTTCCAGCTCAGTGCTGAGTGAGCTTGTGTTTATTTGTGTGTTTATTCTTAAGTCTGCCTAGGTGCTTTTTCTGCTTATGTACTTTTTCTCCTCACAGGTTCCCAATTATCCAGTTTTTCTGCTCTCGTAGTTATCTCTAAAACTGTTTTTTTTTCTGATTCACAAAGTTTTACTCCTATGGTGACCACTAATTGACCATTGTGATTTGTGTTTATAGCTTGGGACTAGTGATTTCTGCACTCTTTGTCTTTGCTCTTCCTTACCACATTTTAATCTACAGTCACAGAAGTTCAGCCTGCACAGAATAACTATTTATTATTACTGTAACTAAAGCTAAACAAATTTAGGCAACAGTTGCTTGACTGCTTGACAGTTGCAGTCACAGTTAAACAAAGTAATGTCTACTCAGGCTGAAGTATTCTCAAGGAAGTCCAGAGTCAATGCAAAGCCTGGGGCCTTTTACTAGTGATGTCAAAAATTGTATTTAATGACTCCACTGGAATGGTGCAGGGAGCAACTTCTCTCAGGATAAGAGAAGATTTCCACTCTTGGATGTTAGTGGGCTGTGCATATGCAGCATGGTGTTTGTGCTGTCAGGGTGTCAGAATTTCTGGCTGATGTGGCTGCTCGCTCTGCAGCACACTCCCCTTGTTCCTCTGCAAGTACGAATGCAATACTGAGAATCCTCACAACTCCAGATCCCTTTGCAGTGTCTTATTGCTGAAAATCGCTGTGTGGTTTATTCTGGCCATATATCCACACTCAGATTTTGATATTTTTGTCACTGCAGGCCCCAGGATCTGGCGATCAGCTCAACCAGTAACTGCTCGGATTACTTGGTGGCTCCCATTTAATTTTCCTGGGTTTCCTTTGCAAGGAAACCAGATTCAGGGGAAAGGGGCCTGCACTGATCCCCTGATCTAACACGAAGCCAGGCTGCAGACCACAACCTAGCAGCTAGGAAACACTCTCAGTTCTGTAATCTACATGCTTCTTTGTTGTCCATCTTTGTTAGAAGTCCCACTTACTTAACTGAAGGAAACAAGCTTGTTCTGTGTTTCCCATAGAAAACAGTGCGCAAAGGAGACGAATGCATCCTGAAGGACAACAATGAGCGCAGCAAGTGGCTGGTGACTGGCCCTGGAGGAGTCGATATGTTGGTGCCCTCCGTTAGTCTTATCATCCCTCCCCTCAATCCGTTAGCAGTGGATCTTGCTACCAAGTGAGTTGCCTGGGTTTCTGAAATGGCACCTACCGCTGAGAGTAGGTGGAAGAGTTCACTCAGAGTAGTGGTTGTGCAGATGCGCTGAATTTGCTCGTAGATGTGAGCCCTTTCGGAGCCAGCTCAGGAATCTTTGCACTTGTGCCATAGGCATGTCCTGAGTGTTTTGAAAGTGTGAGTTTGTTTTGCCTTTTCCTGACTCAAATTACATGCTTAAAATTACCTTAAGCACTCCTGTGGGAAGAAGAGTTTGCTCTTTACTGCTGTAGGGAAAAACCTTTCCTCTTGTTAGCAGTGCCATCTATTCTCAAAACCAAAATGCTGGAGAAAATTTGGAATTTCTGAATTCGTGGATATACTATTTATTCATTTGAGAGTTATAGATATCTCATTTATGGAACATTTTCTGCATTTTCTAGTGGAAAACAAGTCTTAACACACTCCACATCTAGTGGCTTAGGCTGTTCTGCAGTGGTTATATATAGAATCATAGAATAGTTAAGGTTGGAAGGGACCTCTAGAGGTCATCTGGTCCAACGCTCCTGCACACCCCCTGCACGCCTAGAGCATGTGGCACAGGATTGCATCCAAGCAGATTTTATAAGAGACATAGAAGTTTTGACCATGATTTTTTTTCCTTGTCTCAGGATTGAGCAGTACTATGAAGCTATTCTAGCTCTGTGGAACCAGCTTTATATCAACATGAAGAGCCTGGTATCCTGGCATTATTGCATGATTGACATTGAGAAARTCAGAGCAATGACTATTGCCAAGGTAAGGCTCTAACTAGTCTTAACTGTAGACTAGGGGCATACTGCTGTCCCAAAGAGTGCTTGCTGTCTCTAGTTCAGCTGTATGTTCTCCAGAACCACCACTCGCCCTTTTGTTGGATTGCACAATATTTTATTGAAGGAGATGATAAATACTGTCCTGTTTGAACATGATATGGACTAATTGGAAGATCAGCTGAGATTTATTACATACTTGTTATAGCGGTTCCCATAACACAAGGATATCGATGGACAAGTTGTGAAATTTTTACAACAGAAGTAGATTAGGTTGCATTGCATTTCCCCCCACCCAGCCTCCCTTCTTTTAAAGGCAGTCTCTAAACTTTGTTCTAAAAAGTGCTTCCTCTAATTTTTCTGGAGCTGTATTAATCTGTTCCCGTGTATTTTACTTGCCATTAACATTCTCCAGATGCTTCTTTTTTTGAACAACACTCTTCTTCCTTATTTCAGCTGAAAACAATGCGTAAGGAGGATTACCAAAAAATAATAACTGACCTGGAGATCCATTACCAAGACCTCCTTAGGAACAGCCAGGGCTCAGAGATGTTTGGTGATGAAGACAAACGAAAGATCCAGACTCAGTTCACTGATGCCCAGAAACATTATCAAACTTTGATTATACAACTGCCCAATCAACCACGGCAACCACAAATAGGTTTGTTGTACTCATCCCTTTTGTGTTGATTGTCTTTTATTAGTTTCTCTGGGACGTGTGGCTTTTTAATGTAAAACTGTTTAGTGAATTTAAGCTTTCCTTCTGGAAAAAGAGGAAAAACTGAAAAATAAAATCTCACTGAAATCCATTGACATTGGACTGAGCCTCTTAGAGAAAAGAGAGTACTGAAAACGTTCCTCAGAAACGTATCCAAGAATATTAAGTGCAGATGGCAGATAAAACTTGACTGTGTACAAGGATTTTATTCTTCCTTCCATTTGTGTGACTGTTTGAGATACTCCTCTGAAGTTCATTGAACTTTCTGAGAGAGGTAGGGGAATTTTGTCCAATTTGTATTTTTTCAGATATTAGGAAGCAAAATCTTACTGTTGCATTTTGGGAAGCAAGTCTGGTTTTTTTGAAGAGGAATTTAATGACCTGAAGCAGCTACATAAGAACTCTTATCTCCCACTGGTTCTACAACACAAGTTTAGTATTTAGGACTTCGCAGTATTGCACTGACTTTCCAAATGCAGGAGGGTTTTGTTTTGGTTTGGTTTTTTGATCATTGATATTTAGCCAGTAGTTACCTTCTGATATTTACAGTGTAAATATATATATTTTACAGTGGTCCCAACTGAGACCTGTCCCGTGGGTTCCTCAAACACTGTCATAATTAATGACAGAAACCGAGAACATGACAAACAGGAGGCCTGGTTACTGATGGAACTTCAGAAACTTCGACGTCAGATTGAAGCTTCTGAGAYTCGGATGGTTCAAAGAGCTCCTCTTGGTGTGGATCAAGGGGCCCTGCATGACTTTTCASTTAGATTAAAGGATTTAGAGGTAACTGCGAATGTTTTTCATTCATCTTCTCAAGCTTAGCCTGACTCTGTCCTTCAGTACACAACTGCAGTTGTAGTTCTGATCAGTTGTGAATGCCTGATTATTTATGTGGTTGATGAACGTATACTTTTCAATTGGAAGCTGTGATGCTTTTAGTTGGAGTTTAGCAACTCGTTTGGGGGCCTAAACAGAAGAGTGTTGACTCTTCAGTATTAGAAGAATTCTTTTAGGGTTGAAATACATAAGACCTTATGTCAAGTGGATCTGAGCTCATGTTAACCATCATCCAAGTTAAAGCACTGTTAACATCCTCCTATGCAGACCACACTTCACCACCCACCACTGAAATCCTGTTTGGGATGCAGCATGGATGCTTGTACACTTTTAAGGGGACTGGAGAGAGAAAAGAGAAGAGATCCAGTATATGATTGAGTAATTCCCATGGAGCAAAGAGGCTGCAAAAGCTTTGAAAGGAGAAGGACCTTGGCAGTGCCACTGTGTGGAGTAGGCAGCTGACAGTAAGGTGCTCTGTGGACTGCCTTCTACAGAGCTAGTTTCACACACCTAGGTTGGGAGAGCTGCTTAGATAAGAGGGTAACCATTGTGCACTAAAGAAATCACTGAATATTACTAACATTATCTTGAAGAAAGCAAGCTGAAGCACTGCTTCCAACCTCAGTTGGAGGCTGGCTAGATAGTAGCAGATTATTTGGATAGAGAGACCAATAGCTTATATGCAGTGGAATGATCTTTCAGACACCAAAAATGTGTAATCAGACATTCTCTTTCCTTAGGGTGTGCAGAATGACTCTCAAATAATGGCTGAAACTCTCAATAAGCATAAGGACTTGCTGCCTAACTTCAGAGRCTCAGAAAAATATGTGTACTTACAGTCAGAGATAAATGCCCTGTTTCAGAAACTGGAAAATATTAATGGTGTATCTGCCGGTTACTTAGACAGGTAAGAAAATCAAGATTATAGGAATAGTTCATTCACTTTTTTCTGCATTTCTTACTCTAGAAACTTTACTTTTAGTATCAAAGGCATAAAATTACATTTACTTTTCTAGAGATGTTGCTCGTGTAAGTAGAAACAGCCTATGTGAGTTTTTTTTCTCATTTTGAAAGATGATTTTTAAAAAAAAGTGAGAATCATGGGAATAGCTGAATTTTCTTTTGTCTTCCCTGTTCTTTTTAATGATCTATGATGGATTATAAACAGCACATTTTCTACTTCAATTCATAATGGATTTATCTTCTATTGCCTTATTTCTTATAGCTTGGATGCACTGAGGTGTCTGCTGCAGGTCATTCTGCAAACAGAAGATGTGATCAGAGTTCTTGAAGTCAGACTGTCTGAGGAGGAGACTGTTCCTCTGGATCTGGACAAAGTGGAGGCTTATCGGGCCTGTCTGAAGGTGAGAGGCTGTGTCCCAAAGATAACATTCCTACCTGCTGTTCCTGGTCTACTCAGCTAGCTTGAACCCTTGCAAAATCATAGGAGGTGAAGCACTGATTCTGTTGTATTTTATAACATAGTAGTGTAATTGCTTTGCAGATTATTAGGAAGTTTATTACAGGTTTTCTATTCTTTCATACCCTGCTTGCTTAAAAAAAAAAAGCTTATTAATTGCTTGTCTGGTAGTAACAAGTTACATTATAATGTTATTGTGTGTCCTTTTCCTATATAGCATGCCCTCTTCTGGGATGTTCTTTATCTGACATCGAGCAGGTCATTTTGTGCACTGAGTACCTTTGGTGACATAGACTTCCTTATTCTTTCCTGCTCTCAGATGTAATAGGGAAGAGGTCTGTAGTTGGCACAAATGGAGCACAACCAGGTTGCCTTTTTATCATGTTAAGTGAGAGCTGTGGTTTCAGTTGTTGAGAATTTCTTTAGCTGGTGTAAGTTTGAGCAGGACAAAATGCACTTGAGCATGTTATCAAAGGACAGGGAATGCAAGGGAGAGCTCTATCTGCACTGTGTGCAGTTTCACAATAGCCCATGTGTGTATACACCCGTGTTAACATACACGAGTGTGTACCTGTGTACAGAGTAACATCTCTGTGAAAGATGCTTATAAAAATGCAAACAAAACTCCCAAGTAATTGGTAGAATAGTGTAGATAAAATGTAAAGCTTAATAATCCTGGGGCTTGGTCCGACAGCTGTTGGAGGTGCCAGAACCTTTTATGACTTCAATGACATTTTCTAGTAATTGACTAGATGACATAGTCTAGTCACAAAATGACTAGACATTAGTTTTTCTTAAAAAAACTAGTGCATAGGTCTGAGAAACTGAATTATTAGCTAGAGAATATGAGAGCAGAGGGATTTGGTTTGGCAGATTACTTAAAAGTCTGTGTATGTTGCTGGTGTGTATGCTTCACTTCATGTATATTTAAATCCAATTGACATCAGCATACATACTTCAATGAAATAGAAAGCAAGTGGTTAAATCCTAACACATTATGCGTGCTGTTGATGGTGAAATTTCAATGCCCTCTGAAGAACAAAATTTATGACACCATTTTGGTTTTCCTTCAGAAAATGAAAGCAGACCTAAACATGAAAAAGTCACTGTTGAATGYCCTGGAAAATGAACTACAGAAAACACATCAGATCCATGCACAGTCTTGCCAGTCATATGCCCTATATGATCTGGACATTGGAAAGTTTACTGACAAAGTTACCCAACTAATAGATCGCTGGCAGAGAGCTGAGAAACAAATAGATAACAGGTTAGTATGGATTTCTTAATAGCTTTTTCTTTATTGCTGTTGCTACAGAGATCACCAAATAGTTGATCTAAAAGAATAGTATTGCTATAATGTAGCCAGTCCCCTACAAGTGATAGTTAAGATAGTTAAGACTAGAGTTAACTGTAGATAGCAACTGCAAATGGACTGAACAAACTTCAGATGAACTGTCTGCTGACCAAGAAAATGTAGTGTAATTCAGGTTTTAAGGTTTTTTTTCTTCTTTGTGCTTATTCCTCATTTTTGTAGATCCTGGGATTTGGAAAGGCAGATCAAACAGCTGAAAACATACAGAGATCTATACCAGGCTCTGAGCAAATGGGTTTGTGATGCCAGGCGCAGGCAGGATTCCATAGAGTCCATGAAACTGGGTGATTGCAACACCGTCATGAGATACCTACATGAACAGAAGGTATACAGCAGCTGACAGTTGTCCTCAGTTAATTGGATTTCTCTTGATTTTGGTTTGAATTGGATTTTTTTCTCACTTTTTTCTTGACAGAACCTGCACAGTGAAATCTGTGGGAAACGAGACAAAGTTGAAGAGCTTCTCAAGCATGCAGATCAGTGCTCAGCTGCGATTAAGGTCCGTGGATTTCAGTGTTCTTGTAGGACTTTTTTTTCATTGTAGGGTGTATCCCAGTGCCTCTACTGTGCTGATGGGTGAAATGTCAGCTCTCTGTTGTATATATGCAGAATTTGCTGGAGCGAAGCACTGGTGTGTATTGAAAATAATTGGTAAACCGGCCATTTGAGGACCACCAGATCATACAGTAGATAGCAGTTAGAACTTCTCTTCAAGAGAATCAGAGCTTCCTTTTAGCAGACCAACTCTTTCTGTTTCATGTGATAAAAGCAAGAGAGTGGAGGGACAGCTTGGTATCTTAGGAGGTAGGACAGGTTAGGTCTTGGAAGCAAGACTGGTGCAGATCAGCAGGAGGAGTGGCATGCAGGAGCCATGAAAACCAAGAAAAATAGAACATGGTTTTGTGGTCTTTGCATTTCTTTGTAGCCTTTATCTCCATCCTTCTCCAGTTCCATCTTATTCCCTGTGACAAAGACTTCACTATGCCTGTCATGACATATATTGCACAAAAGAAATATGGAGAAATCAGAAATATGATTATTTCTGATAACATTTTGGTTAATAATAATTAACAAGTAACATGTAATAACCAGTTATCATGTTAGTCCCTGAACTAATTGTTCCTGCTAATCCTTCTATCTCTCTGTAGCCTGCAGCTAACAAGCACATATCTTCCTGTTTTTGCAAAATGTTAATTCTCTCTCTTTCCTTTTGTCATTCTTTTCCCATGCAGTGGTAGTCGGACTGATGAGCCTCTATTTATAATAGGGTCATTAATAGATAGCCAGAAAAAAGCAAGGAAAAATAGGTAGCTTTTTTATAACAAGAGAAATATCCTTTGCATTTTGGAAGTCCAAATACCATAGAGATTCTTGGATCCTTGTCAGTTGCTAAATGGGTCTTATTTTTTTCTGTTTTACAGGATTATGAACTACAGGTTGCTTCCTACAGTTCAGGATTAGAAACCTTGCTCAACATACCTATCAAAAAGTGTGTCGTTCAGTCTCCTTCAGTGCTGATCCTGCAAGAGGTATCATTCTTGCCTCCCCCATTGTCCTTTTGAATAGATTTATTAATGCATATAAGACATGACAACTGATACCTGATACATGATAACTGATACTGACCTGATTCAGTCAATTTGCACTGTTATTTGTAACTGTGTACTAAGCATGAATTGGTGCAGAATAGTAACTGGGCTGTGAGTCACTGTGCTTGGTCTCATTTAGATAGTAACTCTTTGTGCAGAGTAACCTTCAGGAATTTACCTCATTTCTATTCAATATCCATTATATGCACATTGTGAAAAATTAGAATTCATGCCCCAAATGCCTTTGCTCCTTACTTTTCCAGTGACATAAGCGTATTAGTGTATTCATATCTAGCTCTTTAGTAGATAATAACTACTAAATAACAACTCCCTTTTTCTTTTTAAGGCTTCTGAGGCACAGTCTCGCTACATTGAACTTCTCACAAGATCAGGAGATTATTACAAATTCCTAAGTGAAATGTTAAAGAGCATGGAGGATTTGAAGGTAATCTATAATTTTCTTATTTTCTTTACCTTCCATTTTTATCACAGACCAGCAATCTATCACTGGTCAAGAACTTTCTGTTCTAGTGCAATGCAAAATAGTCCATAAAACTAAATCCTGAGCTTACTAAACCAACAGAAGACTCATTGGTGTCCCATCAAGGAGGTAGAGAGGCAGATGTATATTCATGCATCTGCTCTCAGAGTATGTTGCTTTGCAGTCATCTCTGAGGCGATGTGTGGAGTGGAGAACTTTAACCAAAAACTGAAAGTATGCAGCCCTGTCCATCTCATGCCATCAGAACCTTGACCTTGCTGAGCATGCAGTTATCTGAGAGCTGAGTGCTTCCTTCTCATACTCAAGAAGTCATGTCTCATTTCAGGACATGTCTACAGTGTTGGTATTCACTATTTCAAGTCGAGCTACTAATTTGATTCATCTCAGTGGGAACAGAGCGAGGTCCCTTTCAGAAGTCACATACAGGGCATGTAAAGCACCTGTTAGAAAATGGTGGTAATTTTCTGTGAAGCTGTTTTAAGAATTCATTGCTGAATTCCTGGTACATCAGATTTTACCATCTGTAGTCCATCTCTCCTCTTCCCATCAAATACCTCATTCCTCTGAAAGTCATCCTGTTGATTTCGGAATAGTATCTGACTGAACAAATAAGGATTCTAGAATTTGCCTTGATGACAAAAGGCATTTTGAGCTCCCATTGAGACAGAGAAAAAAAATTCTTAGACATGCATCTTATAAGTTGTCAGTGTTGTGAGTGCATATTGTATTGAACATAAACGTTTTGAAAAAGTTGTCACAGATGGATTTTTTCCTGTTTTCATTTTGCAGATGAAAGCCACCAAAATTGAACTTCTGGAAGAAGAACTCAGGCTGGCCAGGGATTCAAATTCAGAGACAAGCAACAAACACAAATTCCTGGAACAGAATCTGCAGAAGTACCAGCTGGACATTTCTCAGCTCAAAGCAAAGCTGATGAGTCTGGAGGAGATGAAAAGACAAGCTGAGATGGATGGAAATTCTGCTAAGCAAAACCTGGACAAATGCTATGCCCAAATAAAAGATTTAAATGATAGAATAACCAGACTGACTTATGAGATTGAAGATGAGAAAAGAAAAAGGAAGTTGCTGGAGGATAGGTACGAGCAGCAGAAGAATGACTATGATCAACTACAGAAAACAAGACAAAACGAGAAAGACAGCCTTGGTTGGCAAAAGTTAGAGTCTGAGAAGGTCATCAAGGAGAAGGAGTACGAGATAGAAAGATTAAGGGTTCTTCTTCAGGATGAAGGCACACGGAAGAGGGAATATGAAAATGAGCTGGCTAAGGTAAGAAACCAGTTTAGCGAGGAGATGAGTAATTTAAAGAACAAGTATGAAACTGAAATTAATATTAAGAAGACCACAATCCAGCAGATAGCTGCACAGAAAGATGATGATGCCAAAGGTCTCAGAGCCCAGGTCGACAGACTGACAAGAGAAAACAGAGACCTTAAGGACGAGATTGTGAGGCTCAATGATGCCATTCTACAAACAACAGACCAGCGAAGGAGGGCAGAGGAGGACGCCCTTCAGCAAAAGGCTTGCAGTTCTGAGGTGTCACAGCAAAAGCATCAGTTGGAGCTGGAGCTAAAACAGATCATTCAGCTTCGTGGTGAAGACAATTCAAGGTACAAGCAGGCTCTTGAAGAGGCTGCCTCAACTATCCAGGATAAAACTAAGGAGCTAGAAAGACTAAAGATTCAGCTTCAGGAAGAGGCTAAAAGCCGATGGGAACTTGAAAATGAATTGGCTAAGGTAAGGAACAGTTATGATGAGGAAATTATTAGTTTAAAGAACAAATATGAAACTGAGATTAATATCACAAAGACCACAATTCACCAGGTCACAATGCAAAAGGAAGAGGACACAAATAATTATAGAACTCAGCTTGATAATGCCATGAGAGAAAATAGGAATCTGTGTGAGGAAATTAGGAGACTGAAGAACACAATAAGTCAGACAACAGATAATCTACGCAAAGTAGAGGAGAATGCTCAGCAGCAGAAGGCAGCTGGCTCTGAGCTTTCTCAGAAAAAACAGCAACTGGAGATTGAACTAAAACAAGTTATTCAGAGACACTCCGATGAAAGCATGCGATACAAACAGTCCCTTGATGATGCTTCTAAGACCATTAAGGAAAGGAACAAAGAGATTGAAAGGCTGAGAAAGTTACTGGATGTGGAAACAAGTCAAAGAAAAGAACTAGAGGATGAGAACAGTCAGTTAAAGAGAGTTCAGTTTGACCTTCAGAAAGCAAACACCAGTGCAACTGAGACAATCAACAAGCTAAGGATCCAAGAGCAGGAACTGGCCAGACTGAAAATTGACTATGAGAGAGTTTCGCAGGAGAAAAAAGGAAGAGATCAAGAAAGTGCAAAGTTCCAAAGCACTGTAAAGGACTTGCAGATCCAGAAACATAAGCTGGAGGAGGATCTTTGCAGGCAGAATAAAACTTTAATGGAGGAAACATCCAGGAGGAAAAAACTGGAAGAGGAAATAGAAAACATGAGGAGATCTCTGAGAGAGCAATCAGTTAAAATCACTAATCTTACGCAGCAGATAGAAGAAGTGTCTATTGTAAAGAAAAGAAATGAAGATGATCTTAGACATCAAAGAGAAGTGCTAGATGGTCATGTGAGAGAGAAACAGAGATACATGGAGGAGATAAGAAAATACACATCTGATATTGAGACTTTACACCGTCAGTTGGTCCAAGAACAAGAGCAATTAAAACAGGCTCACTTGCGATACGAGCACTTACAGAAAACTTCTGAAGAGAAAAGCAAAAACTTGAATGAGTGCAAAATAGAAATTGAAAGGCTTCAGTCTCTCACCGAAAACCTAACCAAGGAACACTTGTTACTAGAGGAAGAGCTGCGAAATGTTAGATTGGAATATGATAACCTCAGAATGGTCAGAAGTGAAGTTGATGAGAAAAATACTGCTATTGCTGAACTAAAGAATCAGCTCCAGACAAGCAACAAGCAAACCCTGGAACTTCAGGGGTTGATTAATGATTTACAGAAAGAAAGGGAAAAATTGAGACAGGAAATTGAAAAATTCCAAAAGCAGGCTCTGGAGGTATTCACACATATTTTGATCCCGACTTTGCTGTCTCTCAGATTAATTAATTGCAGTGTCCATTTGAATCAACTTAATTCACACCTTGTTATTTTAAATTCACTGTACTTGTGACTAATAGCCCTTTTTTGACCTCTCCCCTTGTTCGTTTTAAGCAGTAGGGCAACTTTTGTCCGCTTCTGCAGTCCCTTAACACCCTGGGAGCTACACTAGGGAGCCATAACCTGTCTAAATCATTCAGCTGAGCCTTGGCCTCAGGGTCTGCATCAGTCTCCACCACACCATCCTAGGGGGAAATGAGAGGATGTGGTGTACCACTGTGCTTTAGCTGTACCCTGCCGGCTGCGGGCTTCTAAGGACTGTTCCACCAGGATGGCTTACAGCAGTCCTTTGAAGCTGATCTGAGTTGCATTGACAATTAAACCAGCTCAAAAGTCCAGAAGCAACAAGCTATCAAGGTGCTGCTCAGCAGGGTAAAATGAGTCTTGGCTACATCTATGGATTAAAGGTGACATTTTCAGCTGTACGTAAGAGACTTAAAGCCTAAATTTCATTGACTTGATGGGATTCCTGATCCTAAGTCACTTGCAAATTTTACCATCTGCCCTTATTTCCTTGTCTTGAATCTTAGGCAATAGCCCAGAAAAGTAAAAGAAAAAAGTATTTTTTGTCTTTCTTCTGTCTAGTTTCTTGTCCAAAGAGCTTTTTCTGTATACACAAGTGAGAACTTGTGAAAATATTTTGTTTTCCCTCTACCCTGTACAATCCTTTTCATTTTTCATTCCCATTTTCAGATACTATTTTTTATTCAATTTTTCTTTCCTTGATTTTCAAATCATAATGCTGATGAAAAAATAACATTAATGTTTAACATGATTTGATATCAGGACATGTATACATGCATGTATTGGCATGTATACATGCATATATTGGCATATATACTCATATTCAGTTTAACATGGATGACACACTTCTTTATTTGTGTTCGTGTGTATGTAACATATATGGAGACGTGAAATGAATTAAAACATAAAGCAACATTGATGAAATCTTTTGGAATAACATATGAAACTAATAGAAAAGAAGAAGAATGAGTTATGTATTTACTTTTTACACATTTTTGGCCTGTCTTTAGCTGACATAAATTGCCCCAAATCAGTAGGACTATGGCAGTGTGCATCTCCAGGCACTGGATTTTAATGCATCTTGAACATTCTGTGCAAATGTACAATAAGAAGTACTAAAAAGTTGTGAAGAAGTAAGTAAATCATCAGCAAATCAAGGCTGTGAGCAGTAGTATGCAATCTCTGTGGTACTAGAGATACTTTCATTGAAGGGACATTACAGATGTATCCATTGTCTTAGGTAAGCAACAGTAATGCTTAGGATGTCTTTTGCTATGTTAAATGACAGGCTAAAGAGCAATGTAAGTGGAGAGTGTAACTGCATTTTAAGTGGAGAGTATAAACCTAACTGTTCTCTCTTGGTTTATTTCTTCTTTTAAATTTTAGGCATCCAATAGGATTCAAGAATCCAAAAATCAATATAGTCACATTATGCAAGAAAGAGAGACCTTGCTGATAAAAATGAGTGCTCTGGAGCAAGACAAAGCCAGGCTGCAGAGATTAGAAGAGGAACTGAACCGTGTGAAAGTTTCCTTGGAATCGGAGTGTCGTTTGAAGCAACGTTTGGAAAGTGAGAAACAGCAAATCCTGAATGACCTCAACCAGTGGAAGAGCCAACACTCCCGAACAGAGGAATCCATTAGAAAGATTCAGTGTGAGAGGGAAAAGAGTGAGAGGGAGAAGAGTGCCCTGAGGAGTGAGATTGAAAGGCTGCAGATGGAGATTAAAAGGATTGAGGAGAGGTACAGGTGCAGACTGGAAGAGACTGCTGTCAAGAGCCAGTCAGAGTTGGAGTCTGAGCGTCTCAGGCTACAGAGAGAGATTGAGAAACTCAAGCAACGCCCATATGGGTCCCACAGGTCTACACAGACTGAAGAAGACTTTTGTATTGATGCCTCCAAGTTGCTGTTCAGTGGGCTTCGGAAGAAGATTACTGCAATGCAGCTGTACGAATGCCAACTGATAGACAAACTTACACTGGATAAACTCCTGAAGGGGCAGAGGTCAGTGGAAGAAGTTGCTGCTGACATTGAACCCTATCTCAAAGGAGCTGGGGCTATTGCAGGAGTGTCTTTGTCACCCAAACAGAAGTACTCATTCGTTGAAGCCAAACGGAATCAGCTCATTACACCAGAAAATGCAGTCCTCCTTTTAGAAGCCCAGGCAGCAACAGGAGGTGTGATAGATCCACACCGAAATGAGATATTAACAGTGGATAGTGCTATTGCCAGAGATCTGATTGACTTTGATGACAGAGAACAAATTTATACAGCAGAAAAGGCTATCACAGGATTTAAAGACCCCTTCTCAGGTAAAACTGTGCCAGTGTCTGAAGCCATCAAGAAAAACCTGGTTGACAGAGAAACTGGGATTCGTCTGCTTGAAGCTCAGTTGGCTGTGGGAGGAATCGTTGATCCTGTCAACAGTGTTTTCCTTCCCAAGGACATAGCTTTATCTCGTGGGTTGATTGACAAAGACCTGTACAGGATCCTGAACAACTGCCAAAGTTCTACAAAGAACTTTATTGATCCCACCACCAAAAAGGCCGTCACTTACATGCAGCTGAAAGAAAAATGCAGGATTGAGCCGCACACTGGTTTGCTCCTTCTCCCAGTGCAGAAGAGAAGTATGTCATTCCAAGGGATCAGGCAGCCTGTCTCAGCTGATGCACTCTTTGAAGCTGGAATTATTAAGGAATCAACAAGAAATGACTTGGAAAGAGGTGCAATTACAGTAGAAGAAGTGAGTGAGAGAATTATTGATTTCCTTCAGGGCTCCAGCTGTATTGCTGGTATCTACAATGAAGCTACTAAAGAGAAACTTGGCATTTACCAGGCAATGAAGATAGGTTTGGTTAGACCAGGGACAGCCCTTGAACTCCTAGAAGCCCAGGCAGCCACAGGGTTCATAGTGGATCCTGTCAGCAATGCAAGGTTGCCTGTTGAAGAAGCTTACAAAAGAGGCCTTGTTGGAATTGAATTTAAAGAGAAACTTCTCTCTGCTGAAAGAGCTGTCACTGGGTACAAAGACCCAGAAACTGGCAACATCATTTCTCTGTTCCAAGCAATGAACAAAGAGCTCATTGAGAGAGGCCATGGCATTCGTTTGCTGGAGGCCCAAATTGCTACTGGAGGAATCATTGACCCCAAGGAAAGCTACCGCTTGCCGGTGGAGACAGCCTACAAGCGTGGCTACTTCAATGAGGAACTCAACCTGATTCTCAGTGATCCAAGTGATGATACCAAAGGATTTTTTGATCCCAATACAGAGGAGAACTTAACCTACTTGCAACTGAAAGACAGATGCATAAAGGATGAAGCAACAGGGCTCTGCCTCCTACCCCTGAGAGAAAAGAAGAAGGTGGTGCACACTTCACAGAAGAATACGCTAAGGAAACGACGGGTAGTCATTGTAGATCCAGAAACAAACAGGGAGATGTCAGTGCAGGAGGCATACAGCAAAGGCCTCATAGATTATGATACCTATACAGAACTAGCTGAACAGGAATGTGAGTGGGAAGAAATAACTATCACAGGATCAGATGGCAGCAGTAGAGTAGTTCTTGTTGACAGAAAAACAGGTAGCCAGTATGACATACAAGATGCTATTGACAAAGGTCTGGTTGAGAGGAAGTTTTTTGACCAGTACCGTTCTGGCAGTCTAAGTCTTACGCAGTTCGCAGACATGATCTCCTGCCGCAATGGTACCGATGAAGTGTTCCGGCATGAGTCAGTAACTCGGTCACCCACAGTGCTGAGCGTCAGGAGTTCTTCCTCATTGATACGGAGTGGTTCTTTCTCGGAGACCCCAGAGGAATGTAGTCCCATTGCAGCCATATTTGACACAGAAAACTTGGAGAAAATCTCCATTTCAGAAGCTATACAACGGGGCATCGTGGATAGCATCACTGGGCAGCGGCTGCTTGAAGCCCAGGCTTGCACAGGGGGTATAATATGCCCTACCACAGGCCAGAGGCTTTCGCTTCAGGAAGCCGTCAGCCAGGGCATCATCGATCAGGATATGGCCACACGGCTCAAGCCAGCCCAGAAGGCCTACCTAGGGTTTGAAGGCATAAAGGGTGGGCGCAAGAGAATGTCAGCAGCTGAAGCGGTGAAAGAAAAGTGGTTGCCTTATGAGGCTGGGCAGCGGTTCCTTGAATTCCAGTACCTCACTGGAGGCCTTGTGGACCCAGAAGTGCGTGGAAGAATAAGCACTGAAGAAGCCATTAGGAATGGATTGATTGATGGCCGAGCTGCTCAGAAATTGCAAGACACTAGCAGCTATCCTAAAATTCTGACCTGCCCCAAGACCAAGCTGAAAATATCCTACAAAGATGCAATGAATCGGTCAATGGTGGAGGATATCACTGGGCTCAAACTCTTGGAAGCAGCCTCTGTTTCATCTAAAGGCATATCCAGCCCCTATAACGTCTCTTCAGCACCCGGCTCGCGTTCTGGTTCTCGCTCTGGCTCACGTTCAGGCTCACGCAGTGGATCTAGGAGGGGAAGTTTTGATGCATCAGCAACCTCTTCATATTCTTACTCATACTCAACCTTCAGCAGTGGGTCTGTTGGGCGCTAGTGATAAGCAAGGGAATGCATCTGCATTTGGTATCATTTAGGCTAGTCTGTATCTCTTTTCCTGAGACAACAACAAAACAACCCAAAGCAAAACCCAAACCAATCTTGTTTGTGGTTCCTATTTTTATTTACTTATGCAAAGTCACTTTGCTGGAAAAAAATAAATATATGGCCAAAACAAATCCCATTTGGGTGTGTTTAACTACAGTTCCAAAAAGAAAAAGAAAAATGTAAAATGCTTGAATGCAAATTTGTGTGGTAAAGATTATGGGACACAAAAGTTCTTATTTGAGAGTTTCAGTTGCCATTTTCTTTTAGTATTTGGAATTTTTAATCAGTCTTCTGTATATTTTAAACATTCTGTCATTTGCCTTCTGTTATCTGTAACTGTCAACCCATAAGGTGATAACTGAAGTTTGAAAGTCTTGCGGTAGTTACTTTTTTTTCCCATTTAGGCCTTTTCAATATACTATTAAGAAGAAAATATTAAGAGTGTGGACAGAAAATATCTTTTCTACTGGTTTGGAACCTATGATGTAACGTGAAAAGGTCTGTCTTCTTCCAGAGATACTCTGCTTTTCTATGTTTGACTATTCATTTTCTTACATATAGCTTGATGGATACTAAGGACTATTATTAGCTGGGCTTTTGTTTTACTACTACCTACAAGTATTTTCTACTATTTTGCTTAATTTCCATGTAACAAAATGAAAAACTAACTGCACCAAGTCAGCTATTCTGGGCAATAAACTTTTAAAGTTTTAAAATACTTGTTATGTGCTTATTAAATTTGGCTATGGACACTTTAGGACCGGAGTGTTAGAGAAAGAACAATTATGTTAAAGAAGTACCAGGTACTGGTTTTGTCATAAAAAACCACTGTACAAGCCCACCGCTTTTCATGGTCCACCATGTTTATGAATATGGACACCCAGTTCTGTGTTTTCTGTAGAAACATGAAGATTGCATCGATTTGTTGAACTTTAGAAGCAGAAAGCCACTTTCCAGAGTTGGTTGCAGCTGTGACGGTGACCTGAATCTTCTGTTCATGATCCAGCCTCTGGTCTCCACAGTTGCAGGAGACTTGAGTCAGATTCTTGCTTAGGTGTTAATATGACTTGTTAAATGATCAGTTGAGCAGAACCTCATGCCTGGGCTTGGTGAGAGAGAAGGACCTTTCAAAAGTCATTCATGTTCTGCAGTGTCCAGTGTGTTCCTTGGTGGCTCCTGAAACCCAGGGTTCGGAAAATGTTTGGGAAGGAAGTGTGCGGGGGGGTGTGTGAGAGAGAGAGAGATGCTGTCGTTTTGTGAGCTCTGCATAGGTGATATAGGTGGTCATCCCACTGGCCCTATTTGTCTGGTGTCTGTCCCGGCCTGAGAAAATGGACCAGTCCTTGGTGACCACAGGATTGCAGGGTACAAGCATGGTCTGAAGCCTCTTCAGCCACCATGAATGTTCCTCGGGCAGAGCAGAGCATGCTTTATAGAGACATAGGGAGACTCCCCTCCTCTCCCTTTCACAGCACAGTGCAGGTAGCGCTGGGTAGGAATTATGCTGCTAGCAGTTTGGTCACTTACAAGGGTTAATTTGGTTAGAGGTATCTGCCAGGTCAGAGCTTCAATGAAAAGCTAATAGGGCCACTTCAATACCCAAAATAAATTCTTCCTCTAAGAACTTGGAAGCATTGTCTGAGGGACCTACCTGCTTTTAGCCATATACCGTGTAAGAACTTCAGCTGCTCTGAATTTTATCATTACCTATGGATAGAAGAAGCTAGTAGACACAAATGTTAAGCACTGTTTATTTCTGCAGCAATTTCCCCTTCACTGGGCTGAGGGATGGGATGGGTTTTAGTAATTTTGTCTCCAGCAGCTGAAGTGAGGCTTCTAAAGCGTAGCTTCAGAGCTGTACAGCTGTAGTTGATTAGCTGTGCTGCAGGAAGATCCAGTTTCTGAATAGCTTTGTGACTGCTAGGGAGAGGCAGCTCTGTAAAAATCACTATTTTCTTTACTTAAATGCTGTTTCAGTAGTGTTAAGTGGCTGCTAGATTCATTATTGGAGAAAATTCTGCTGTTGGGTGCACTCTTGAATGGACAGGACACATGTGCTCACACCTGTTCCCCAGCTGTGCTTGCAGTTTGCATGGGATATCCCTGGTGTCTCTGTGGGTTGTTCAAAGCTCCATCTCTGCATGTTGCCTCATACTGCTGGATCAACTGTCTCATGCTGACAGCCTGCATGTAAGAGCATCTCAGATCATGGTGACACTGCGTTCTCCATGCACACTCCTGCATCAGACAGTAGTATGGTAAGAGACTCCAGGGTGGCCTGAAAGGGCCAGAAGTTGTTGAACAAAAGGGCTGCCTAAGACCTGAGTGGCAGATGAAACAGGTGGTTGGTAAATCAGGGGTGCTAAAGAGAGAAGTATGAGGTTTTTCTCTGTAATAAAACGGTGCTGAAGAAGAGGCTAAGGGAGAACCTCTTTCCTGGAGCTGGAGTTAGCACTACACCAGGTTGCAGCTGCTTGAGCAAGCAGAGAGGCACAGCAGGTAAAGGTACCAGGTGGGGAGGATGCTGTGGAGCTGGGGGAGGCAGGTTGGAGACAGAGTCCCATGCCTGTGGGCTAAGAGAGCAGTACCTGGGGTTTTAAGAGTTCATAGGGTGGTCTGGTGGGGGCTTGGAGGTGAGCCTCCCACCTGTTCTTGGGGTAGGATGTTCACAGACTGGAGCTCTTTTGTAAGAAACTTGAGAAGAACTTTGTACATCTTTGTAAGAAAAAGACAACTCTGAACAACATCTGCTATTGAAAGGATAATTCCTTTGGTATTGAAAACTTGAAGTAAAATTGATCTAGCTGGTGACTGTCAGCACTTCCCTCTGCAGGAGGAGTACTGGATTAAGTGTATTCCTGAGCAGCCCTGTGGTTTGGGAAAAACCTATGTTTGTTGGTCCTCTACTTCCTCCTGTGCTTTGGGCAGGTCATGCTGACCCTGTTCAATGACAAACTGTGAGCCTGCATGTGCTCAGCTCCTATGACTGAGTTGGGCCAGTGTGGAGAGTTAGGAGTCCTGCCTCTGTCCATTGTTTTTGACCCTAGACTTGCAGAGCAGATTGAGAAAAGCCCATAGGAAGCAGTAGAGCTCTTAAATCCTCTTTGTTTCTGACCTTGCTGTAGAGGCTACTAGCAAAGGCACAGATTAGTGTTAAATCCGAGGCAGACCTGTGATATGCCCACCACCCTGCAGGGAAAACTGGATTTTGATAAAACCAGCTGTTCTGAATGACTCCTCAAGCATCCCAGGTGCCTGGTGTACCCCAGTTACAGCTGGACTTGAATGGATCAAGACGTGACTATCATTCATGCAGTTAGAGCTAGGCTGCTTTTGCAGTGCGTTTCTTAGGGACTGAGAGTTACAGGCAAGGACACCATCTTGCAGGTTTAAGCAACAGAGCGAGAGGAATGAAATGGCAACCTTAAGAAAAACAGCCTGAGCTCCCAAGAGGATCTGGGAAATAGCACGGTGAAGGAGGAGATGAGATGAGACATGCTTCTGGTCCAGGTGGATCGCAGGGTGCCTTTTCTGTCTCTGCAGTGGAGTCAAGGAAACCCCTGGGGCCAGATATTGCAGAAACACCTTCCACTCTTTGGACTAGCTGGGCCAGTGGGGCTGCCTTCCCATTTCTGTCAGGGGATGTTTGAAGGGAAAAACAGCAATGAAAAGGAGAGCAAAGACTCCTTCTTGCTTTTGTTACTTATCCACCTCCTCCATCCACCTCTTTGTCTGCACATACCTGTGACAACTGTCAGCTCCAATATTTCTGGACGAATGAGTTATATATCTCCAAGTGTCATTATTTGCTCTGAACTTCTCCTGCTGATGTTTGCATAATGTGTTTTTGCAAAGTTGGATGATAGATGAGAGAGCTTGTCACTTTTGTTTGCTAGTTTTTTGCACAGTGGCCTGTCTGGGGAGCGATCTTGCTGCAGAGATAAGTCCTCATAATTCTGTGTGAATTCCAGCTACCTGGCCTCTCTAACTCCCAAGAGCCAGATTTTCTCAGGCAGGTGATTCATCCCAGGCATATAGAAATACTCACTCAGAGCTCTGCAGAATGCCAGGCTTTTGAAATAGCTGCTTTGACTGTCTAACTGTAGCTACTGCTCTCCTCGCCCAGCATGTTTTGATTACATGGTCAAATACTCACAATACCTTTGTGCTTTGAGAATACTTCCCCATTCAAAAGTAATCATATATATGCACAGATCAAGGCAGTTTGAGAGGAACTGGGTTAGAAGAACAAGTCTCTGGCTAGAACAGTCATGGGTTGTGAGTCCTCAAAATGCTATTTTGCCTTTTGTTGTCACCTGAGATGCAGGGATTTCCTTGCCTCATTCCCTGATCCTTGGGGTCTTACCCTTACTTGTTACTCTACCTCTAGACCGTGGTATATTGATTTATTTCTGATGCACTGGGAATAAATACTTTCCCTCAAAAATGCTAAGCTGGACAAGAGTTGTAGTTGTTGCATGCACAGCTGTGCAATGCCCCCCCCTAACAAGGTAGGTACAGCCAGCATATGCAGAGCTGGAGGTTTAGTGCTTTTTCTTGAGGTATCTGTAGCTAAGACTGAACACACAATGGTACCGGAAATCCTGGATGGGGCACAAATGTACATGACCTCCTACACCCTCCTTACTGGATGTGGATTCAACCCTGGCTAAAAGCTTTCCATAGCAATGACACAGAGAGTACGACTGGAAATGGTATTTTTCTCCCCAGGCTTTTGTCTTATTGAAATGGGCACCATAATTAAAAAAGATCATGTACTTGTCCTCTGTCTCCTCTGTCCCTGTCATCAGACTGTCAAGGAGCAACCAGAAGTAGTAAAAAATGGTTTTACAAGGATCAGAAATTACTGGTTACGTGGACTTCAAAGAGCACAGGTTCCACCTTTGATCCAGCATCCCTTTGTCTCTTTCTTTTACAGTATCACCCTGTAAAAGAGGGAGTCCAGCTCAATGATCTCACTCGTTCTCTTCATATAGATTTTTATTGCTTGGATCAGAAGGAATAGAATATATGAGCCTGCAGGCCCAGCTGTGTGTGAGTGTTACCAGTGCTGCACTAGGAGGAGTCCTGGGAAAGAATCTGATACTGTGTTGGAAATTGTTTTTTCTAGTGGTTTCAGTACAAAGGGAGGCTGGAGATCATGTGTCCCATGGACCTTTTCTTATTGATCTGCTGTGTGCTCTATGGGAGGTCACCAAAACACACTCTAACATTTTTCCTTGTCTCTACAACAGAAATCAATTTTGTAGGAGGGTGTATGAAATAAACCTGCAGGGAGCACCACCCTCATCTTCCTGCAAGTTGAAAACATCTGGGGTCATTCGTTTCTGGGAAAGGACACTTAACAGTAATAAGCTCTGATCCAGTTTCACTACACGGTTAAGGTGAATCTTAAGAGTTTAATCTTGTCACGGCATATGGAAATTTTTTTTTAGTTCTGGGGAAAAAAAAACCTAAAAAATTGTATTTCTAACTCATTTTTACAGCAGGCCTGAGTGGCAGGAAAGGGGAAGCTTAGAATGAATCAGGAATAGCCAAGAATATTTCTGGATTATGTGTGTGGAAAGTCTCCCAGTGTAATCGTATTAAAAAAAGAGGGAAAGAGGAAGGAAGCAAGCAAAGCAGTCTTTGAAAATCGTTTGGAGTTCTTTAGCTACTCCTAAAAATTTTGGCCAAGTTTTTAGCTGTAAAATCTTTGGTATTGATGGAAGGTAAAGCCCTGGAAGATGCTGTCTTTTCCTATTGTGTAGGTCCCTCCCCTTTCCTCCCCTTCTCCCTTTCCTCCCCTTCTCCCTTTCCTCCCCTTCTCCCTTTCCTCCCCTTCTCCCTTTCCTCCCCTTCTCCCTTTCCTCCCCTTCTCCCTTGCCTCCCCTTCTCCCTTGCCTCCCCTTCTCCCTTGCCTCCCCTTCTNCCTCCCCTTCTCCCTTGCCTCCCCTTCTCCCTTGCCTCCCCTTCTCCCTTGCCTCCCCTTCTTTCTCTCTCTTTCCTCTCCCCTGTGTCCCAGTAACTGTGAATGCTAAAACTGTGATTTCATGCACTAACCCCAGTGTTGCATCGGGGGGTTAGTTGCATGCACTAACCTTTGGTTGCATCGGTCCTGTCAAGGACCCTAGTGACCGAAAACTGGCTTCATAAACATCCTAAAATAAACTTTACTCACGTCTTTTCCTGGACTGCCTTCCATTCCTCAGATTTCCACATACCTTCCATCTCCCTGAAAAAAAACCAAAGTACTAGACAGGTAGTTCTTGTATATTAAAACGGCATTTTGTGTACAGAACTGAGGAACAGGAACCACTTGAAGACTGGAGGTTTACACCACATGTCCCATCTGCATGCTTTTGGCTAGCCATCTTCAGGCACAAGAGCTTAGCTCTGATTTTAGGCTCTTTAGAAAGGTCAAGAACTGTCACTTCAGCAACTCACCTCGGAGAGGAGAGGTTTTCATTACTCAGTCTTGAAAATATTCTTTGCAAGTCCTATTTGCTGTTGAAGAAATTTCTTGCATCATTGCCAGAAATATGATGTAGGATTAAACACAAAATGGACATTGTTTCAAATCTGAGATCCATCTTTTCCAGTCTTTCCCACAATTCCTGGATACCCTTAGGTAAAAGTAAAATTAAAGGACTGGTGCTATAATTGAGTTGCCTGAAACCTTGCATGGTATGTACGGTGTACAGCATCAAAAAGACAGGGACTATTTGAATGACAAGCATTAGAACGTCACCTTTGTCAAATCATTATCTTATCAGTCTTAGATCTCAGAATGGTTATTCTGCAAAGACTGTATCCTTCGTAGTCTGTCCCAGTGCAAGTTCACCAGCTAAAGCTATAATGTAATTTGATAGATGCATCGAATCTATGAGACTCTTGCACAGCTCCTTGCAGGATTAGAGTATAAAAACTGGATGACAGAAAAGACTACATCTAGGGATGTGTGCTCAGGCCATTGCATTAAGAGGAATAACATTTGGAAAATACCTAAGCTATAGGTTTATTCAGACTTGTTACTTCTATCCAAGATACAGCAGGAAAAAAAAAAAAGGATTGTGAAAGTTCTCCATCTACATCTGAACAAGAGTCTTGATACTGTTGTTTGTGACTCTGAGGTGCAATCCTGGAGAAAAGGATCTGAAGAGTAAAATCTTAGCCCTTCATTTTGTTCTTAATACCCTATCAAGAATGTATTTAAGAGAAACAAACAAACCAAAGAATAAATGGGAGAGACAACAATAAAAATATAGGTATGTCTTTTTTATAGAACAGAAGATATGCCTCTGTTTGAGCTATAACATTTATTATGAATAATGGCAGCAAAAGTTGTCACAATTTAATGCCCATTTGGAGTGAAATGTTACTTTTGACAATACTCACTTTGCTGGATCTGAGTTTCTTATGAACAAAGCAACAAGATCAAATTGTAGAAATACACATTGCAATTAGGATGACATTCCACACCTTCTCTACTTGGCAAATGATCAACGACCTTCCTCATTCCTATCATCAACATCGTACTGGAATGCAAACACAGCTATTACTTTTGACGTTAAAGTTAGTACAGTCAATGATCCTGTCCCAGCTGCTTCTAGCAAACATGTCCTTTGAATGCCAAACAATGTCCTCTGAATCCTCCTGGGCCTGAGAGAACCTGGTCTGAAAGAACCTGTCAAATATAAAGAACGAATAGGTAAAGGTAACTATTTAGCAGTGACATCACAGGCAGGATAGATTAATTTTCAAGCTGACATTATGGTACCATAATTAGTCATGAAATATGAGTAAGGGATGAACACAGTTGTGTAAAAGGTAATTGTGCAACACTTGGTGCTCATATGATTGGTGAATTCTGTGTATATGGATGTTATGTCTATAAATATTATGTTAGTCTTAAAGCAGTTGTTGTGAGGAAAATTAAATAAGAAAAGAAAGCATCTATTTTAAATAAGAGGCGATGTCTGAGTTAGCCACTGTGGATGTTCGGTGCTCAGCCAAAGTACCAGACTTTCCTTCTTAGTACTAACAACTAGATATTATAATTGGTTAAAATCTGTTTGCTAAACACAGAAGGAATTCAGGAGGAAAAGCTGTCCAGATAAACATCAGTGTAGATGTTAGAGTGGCTGGGAATATGAGTGCAAAAATCAGTGATTTTTTTTTTTAACTCAGCACTTATTGGAATTAGCCCAAATTCAAATGCAGGATACTCTGTTTTATAGTGGAATGAAAGTTAGTGCATAATGAATAAAAACACACTTACACATCAGATGCCTAAAAATGAAATAAGTATTATTTACTATTCCTATGTATTACTAAATAGTTATAATATCTATAATAGCTAGATGCTCTCCCCCATCCCTCTTTCATCTCTTAGATGAAGGAGAAAGAAATCTTTCTGGTGAGCAGGACATGGTTGTGAGGAAAAGCTGAGCAGCCTTTACTTCCACTGATTTTGCTCAGACATAAACATGCTTCAGGCACACTATGTGAGTCTCATATAAAGAATGGTTCCACGGACAGTAATCTTCATTTTATTGGCTTGGGACACCAAATATCAGTGCTTTCAATGGGTCACTGTAATGTGATAATGCACCATATGTCACAGAGGCAAGGGAGTGAGGTCGAGACTTCAGGGCAGAACTGTGTATGGGTGTTGTGTGATTAGGTTGCACGCTACTAATATTTTACTGCCTTTGATTTGTATGCACCTTCCCCAACCCAGTGTACATCACTGTTGATAGATGCTAACATGCCTGTAAATGTTGCTTGCTGTTAAGTTACAGTCAAGAAAGGAAAATCTCAGAGACTAAATATGCTTCTCCAAAACTTAGACTTAGAATGGCCCCAGAGCTGAAATTTGCACACAAATTCCAATGCTAGCATAAATGAGAGTTACAATACTTATTGTAATCTTAGTCAAATTAAGGGGAATAAGAAGTACTTTGATTTGCTGCCGTGAGGAGAGAGGCTGTGCCTCCTGAAGATCAGAGGTGAAGTTCTGTCTCCACTCAAAAACAAGGATCTGACTGCTGATCCCAGTAGAACCAGTTTTTCCGCCTTAGTCTTTATCATTTTGAAACAAACTTTCCCTTTTAAACAAATGGGTAATATTACATTTTTGCAAATTCCTAATGCTTCATATTCTGTTATGAGCTTGCTTTACATTAATAAGTATCTGTCTGTCCTCCTTAAGTATGTACCAGGAAAACTGACCTGACCTGGGTCTCTAAGATCCCTGCTGCAATCCGCTAGGCTCTCCATGTATTCCAAACCAGTGCACTTGAGGAGAAGAGAAGAAACAGGCAACAAGAAATGCCAATCAATACAGCATAGCCGGGCTAAACTTGGCACACACAAACAGCCATTGATATACTGTACCCTTTCCCTGTGTGTAGCAGAAGAAAATACATATTTCTAATTTCCTTATTTACTAATCCATAAAGTAGGAAACTCACCTAGTCTTCTTCCTATTAGAATGAAAAGGAGTGAAGGGAAGAACAACAGTGAAAATTAGGCAAATATATTTAATTAAAATCTCAGGAAAAGAAACCACCGGGGTGTGTTATTTTCAGTCAGTGAGCTCGTCACTCCGGGAACTTCACAGCAGGAACTTCACTGCACTGCTGCCTTGTTTTGGTCTGTATAAAGTTCAAGCTGTTGCACATCAACCTTCAGGGCAGATAAACAGAAATACAGGTTCTAAAATCCTAACTGCAGTTTATCTGCTCACTCTCTCAGATACCCCTGTCGGTATGTCTGAGCTCTTAACAGACACAGGACCAAGCGTAACAATTCATTCTCAGTCGGTAGGAGGAAGAGCTTGGTAGGTTTTTGGATTTGTCTCTGCATGGGACAAAGTGGTTTTCTGCTGCTGTGATGCTTACATCTGAAGGGCTTGTGGTAGGAATGTTCATCCTCAAGGCAATATATTTTGCAATCAGCTTGGAGAGTGTTAAGGTCTGAAGTGATGTCAAGAGGGAGCTGGTTTCTAGAATTTCATTGCCTCCAAAGTCCTGTGTTCAGGTTTTTGGGGTTTTAGAGGGCATTAGAGGGCGTTGTAGCTTTCCCTGGTGGCAGGTCAGGGCCACAGAGGGACGGCAAATGCCATGAGGGGTGTTTTGATTCTCACAGATTATTTTGGCTATGGGACAGAGACTTGCTCTGTCCTCTGTTTTGGAGGAACCAAAGACGAACACAGAGTACTTTGCGGTTTTTTTTGTTAAATAGAAAGTTGAAGACTTTTGAGCAAGCGCTGCTAGTTTCTGATGGAAACATCCTCTGCCTCTGAAATAAAACAAGCCTTGCTCCTGGGTCTCAAATTCAGACCAGTAACTGCAGATCTACTTCTAGTAGGCAGTATTTTCAAATTTTCTGCTGATCTCAGCGGAAATGTATTGATTTACAAAGGATGTGATTTCCCTACGCTGGCTTTAATGGACACTTTGGGAGTAAATTATGCTTGGGTTCACTGCCAGAGAAAACAAAGGTGATAACAGAGGCTTGTAGAAGTTTAGTGTAAAATCTCAAATGTTTTTTGATGTCACTGTGTACCTGATTTCTCCTCTAATATTCATACTTGGCCACAGCTGATATGCCCTCAGGTCACTCCTGGAGCAATGTGGACTCCAAAAATATTGGCTACATTGAGCTGTTGCAATAGATCAGTGACTGAAGTGGAAAAGGAATTTAAAACAAACAAAAAACACATAGTTGAAAGAGATTTAACATAGAAAGGAAAACAGATCACTTATTTGAGAAGTCTGGATAGAAAGATACCTCCAAGATAGCACACAGATTATAAGGTGAAGGTCAATTGGTTTCAGCAGTGAACAGTGACAAAGGGTAAGAAATGAAACATAAGGCATCCAAATTTTTTTTTAAAACACAATAATTTAACTCTATGTGAAAATAAATGGACCTGACATCATGGAATTATGAAGCAGAAATACTGTAACCCCTCAGTGTGAAGTCTAAATATGTAACAAGTCTAACTATTTGCTTTAGTTTAAATTTCCAGATGGACTTCATTGTATTAAAGATCTAATCTCAAAGAGATGAAGAATGAGCCTAAAATACTACCCAAATAAATAAAATGATCTTTGCCTTATTCAGCTATATATGCTCTCAGTCCAAGAAAACTCAGATTTAATATGTTACTGCATTCAACTGTCACAGTATTCTGTACTGTATTGACGAAAAAATTAAGAACAAGTATGCGCACACCAGCTCCTTCAAGACTGCTTTGCAGTGCACATTTCAGCAGGAGGTAGGGGACCTTCTGCAATCCCTTCCTACCTCATTTCTCCCATGATCCTATAGTTATACATTAAGGCAAGATAACAGCTTCATAATCTGTAGAGTGAAAAAAAGATAAAACATTTATCCTACAGAGAGATGTAGTGTCTTCATTAGTATATGTTCCTATTCGGTAAATGATTCTGTTTTAGACTTAACACCTTCACTGAAGAGAATGCTTTTATCTCTGTACTTAGCAACACACAATAACAATCACAATTCACAAAATACATTCTGTTTTAAACAATTAAAAATATAAAATATAAAATAACTTCAATTAAAAAAAAAGATTGATGTGCCTCGGTTTGGGACGTGTCATAATTATCACTGGCAACTTGTCTATCTAGTTGCTTGTTACGGGGCTAACACACTCGGAAATCTTAATGAAAATTCCTGGAGGGTGTTATTTATAGAAGAATGTAAACAAGACTAAACTGTTATCATTCATTTTATGGCACTAGATATAACATCTTGCAATGACTTATGAGAGAACACTCAGCACAAAAATATTTCCTAGCTCATTTGTTTTCTAGATTTTAATGTAATTTCAGTGAAACTAGACTCTCATGAACGACCAGCTCTTTCTGTAGGTGGCTGGAAGCATGTAGAAGTACATATTAGTACATTATTCCTCTTGACATTTAATCAACCTTATTGAATTTTAGCAGCTCTGATGCCTCCTTATCTTCAGCAATGCAATTTCTACAGTACTCCATCACCATCACTGATCCAAAAGTTGCTAACCTAGTCCTGCATTAATCTTAAAAGACTAAAACATTAGGGTGGGAGAAAGAAGTTACCACTTATTGAAAGTACTGATTCAGCATAACACTTTCTGGTTTAATTTTGAATTAAGGCTCCTCAGAGCTTGAAGACATGCTTAAAATCAGGTACTTGGTTAAGTATTTTGCTGACCTTGAGCATAAACAAATACAGATCAAAAGAGTGATGAAAACATCACTAATGATTCAGTGAAAATGTTCTTTTTAAACTATAGCAAAACATAACTTAAAGTAATGAATTGGTCCAGTGACAGCTGCTTAAAATTTTGAAATGCCAGCTACCTTTTGAGCCCACCTACTGCTTTAATGTGTTTGAAACTCAGAGGCTCTGCTGCAGTTTTAAGCAGCAGCTCCCTGTTTCCCCTTTCTTGCTTCAGGAAGAAAATGGGTTTGAGCTACTTGGTAACATGATACTCTTTTTAAGTAAGGAGTTCTGAAACTCGAGAGGAAACAAGAATTAACTTTTTGTGTGTGTGCGTATGTGTGCAGGTGATTTCCTTTGTATCATCTCCTATTAAGTTTGACAATAATAAGGCATTGTAATAGGTATTGCAATACCTATCTATCTATAAAATAAGCTATTATAATACATCTGGAGTATCTACTTTTACTGAGCAGGTTACCCAAGTTCCTCTCTGTAGTTTTCAGATGTCTCACACTGTAATAATTTTGAAGGTATAGTTTTTGCCTTGCAAATTATCAAATTATCAGTCTGTCTTGGCATTCTCCCTTGAGACATGAAAACATTTCCATTTAATTTCCATTTAATTTTAAAAGGGATATTCAGTAGAAGATTATTCAAATCAGGCTGTGAAACTCTGCATTTCACATTGATGCAGGAACTCCTTTGATGCAAGTTAAACAAAACAATCTCAGACAAGCAGAAGGAGTTCCAAAGTGGCATTGGTGGAAAGTACAGCTATACGTCTTTGTTCATTTCTTACTTGCACAGAGAGTAGAGGTAAACAGAGAATCATAATCCTGATGGTGGTGATACTGGGATCGTTTCTTATGTGGAGAACAGAGAATTTTGTTACAGAGTGCATTTTGTTCCCCAAATCACACCTTTGCCCAGTTGAAGCCCTGAAAAAAAGCTGTGGCAACTAGAGCAGTGACTGACGTGTCAAAGCAGTATTTGGAGAAGATACATGTGTTTCCACCTGCCTTTTAATGGAAGAGAAGCCAGAACCATAGTTGCCAATGATACCAATTCTTAAACAATCCCAATGATTAAAAGACAGCCTGAACACTTCTAGATGCCAGTCCCAGTGTGATGAGACTACTCATCTGTTGGCAAATAAGCACCTATTTCATGGTTTTTTTTGGTTGTTTGTTTTGTTTGTGTTTTATATATATATATATATATGTATATATATGTGTATATATTAAAAAAAATTATATTTTATATAAATAATATACTATATTAAATTTATTAAATATTATATTATATTATATTATATTATATTATATTATATTATATTATATTATATTATATTATATTATATTATATTATATTATATTATATTATACATATATATATAATTGCTAGAGTACCTAAAAAGTCAAGATTGATTTAGCTTCCACGAGGATGAAAGCAAGAGTCTGACAGGTGAAAATGCTAGCAAGTTCACTTTATGTACAGGTGATTTCAGGACAGTATAGCAATGGTTATGTGTTTGCGTCCCTTTTTTTTATTTCACCACTTTTCTTTTTCTAGCCTGAAGTTAGAAGAACAAACATGTTTACTCACTTTTTCACATGTAAAATACGCTTTTCCCATTTTCATCCACACAAAATGTTTAATTTATGGACATTTCTGCAAATGCCATAAACATTAACTTAATAAACAAAGAAAAACAGGACCAGCCTTTCATATGAGAGGAGATGCCCATAAGAATGCAGGATCAGTCTAAAAATATGTAGCCTTGAGTATACTTCAGGAAAACCTTTTGTAAGATTCTGTCACCAGTATAAATTATTTTAAATTCTTCCAAATTCAATTTTTAGAGTAATATTTGAAGGCTGATATATAAGCAGACTTAAAATTTGTCAAGAATGAGGAAAATGGAGAAGACAGGTTTTACTCTACTTTTACACTTGAGTCACATTTATTAGCATCTAAAAGCCCTATGCAGATATGTACTACTAACTACATACAGAGAAACAACACTTCTTTTATCACTTACTATTCATGTGTATCTCCTGTTTTCCTCAGCTGCCCTTTCCCTGGTGAAACGATTGTCCAAGGCAGGTTTCCATTAGCTTCTTCCCTGGCAACTGTTGCATGCTGATTTTTGAACTCCAGACATGCCTAAAGCTATTCTCAAAATGTTGAGAAATATCTGTTTCCAAAATGCAGATATGTCTGTCTCAGCTTTTTTGCTAGTTGTCTTCTTTTCTTCCATCTCTGTCTCTATATGATTTGTGATTTAGCTGCTACATACATTTTTTTTTGTTATTCTTTCCTACAAGAAAGATATATAAAAAAGCTGTAGTCAGAGGAACATCATCTGTGTCCTGTTAACTTGTCAGAAATACAAGCAAAGGATATTTAATATTCCTAAAATAACTTAAAGTCAACCATGCTTAAAATATTAAATAATTTCCTTGCTTTTATGATATATTTTGTGAATATATATACGTATAAGTAAATATTTTTCTGCAGCAAACATTGCCATTTAAGTAAATATTGCTTCACTGACCATCCAAGTCTCAAAAGAAAAGAAATCCCAACTTCACCTGTTCCCTTCACTCCAGCTGCCTCTCCCATCCCACTCCTCAGACCTCTCATTCTCCGTATTTTCATTAAATCTTTATATATCAAGCTGTGGTAGTCTCCACAAAGGTCTCCTATTAACCCTTACAACAGATGTTTCACCTTTATTGCCCAGGAGCTTGTTCTTAATTTGGGAGTTAGTGATCACCTTCTCTCTCTCTTGCTTTTGTGATATCTTGCTTCTTTTCTGCCACTTAAAATGACTGCTTTATTATTTGCAGGTCAAGACTATTTTTAAAAACACCATAACATCTCTCATAATTGTGCAATAGAAGCAATTCAATATCATAGAACTCTTTCTTTTCATACACCCAAAAAATTTTACAATGAAGTCTTTTGATGTACAGAGATGCAATTAAGTGAAAAAAAAATATCAGCTATACTTGAAGGGAAAGAGAGTTATCATAAATGAAAAGAGTTAGTGTTGAAGTTTAGAATGTAGACTGAAGGACAGACTATGTTGTACATCCTTTAATTTCTAGTTGTCCTGTCGTCTGTGGTTAATGCTACTTTACCAATATTGAGTATGTTTCTTCAGTATTTTCCTTTGGTATGTGTATACCTTACTGTATATTCCTATGGAATGATGTAAGAGGAAAGAATTCAGTTTGAGAGTTCCACCGTTACAAGCCATCCTATTCGACTGACACATTCCACTTATTTTTAATTGGTTTGGCAAGATGTTAGAAATGTTTGAAACGAGCCCTCTTAAAACTTGTCATATCAGTGTATTCTTGCATATGTTGGTGTTCAAAAAACTTGTCTCTTCTTACCAGATATGTCAGTTTGATCTGATAAAAGATACCACCTTTGTCCGCAACCGTTGTCAACTTACGTCCTGTAGATGTAGACATCTTTATAAGAACGATGGCAGGGCGCCTGTTAGAAAAATATCCTGCTGGGGAGTTAGGGCTTGACACTTGAGAAGAGGTTGTCCGAGGGGAAGTGACCACAGTGGGACTGCACAGGGCCACCCCAGGTCTGCCCGATGAGGTGGGTATGTGGGGCCCACCCAGGCGGCCCGAGAGCAGGGGGTGAGAGCTGTCTGTGGTGCTGAAGCCATTGCATGGGTCACCGCTGATGACAGGGGAGACGCGTGGGTGCGTGCATGGGGCGGGAGCTACGGCTCTCCCAAAAGGCACTGAGGGAACACACAACTCTCACCACCCCCAAGCTAAGGTCACATACTCACAGACTACGGAACTTGTGTCTTCATGATTCCTAACAACCTAGTGCATTCTATGGTCAGAGACTATTTTTAAGAAGTTTTGTCCATGTCTATTGTCTAGAAGCTTTTGTCCTCGCTTGTTTTTTTTTTTTTTGCCAGATGATACTTTGCGGTGTGCTTTTCTTTTTCCTTAGGAATGGATGTGGTAATTCCTTGGCCATCATTGGAAGGAATAAAGAAGGATATCCAGAGAAGAAACGGGACATGCTGGAACATGCAAGCCACATTGCTTAGAGCATTATGTCCTCCAACAGCCTGATATAAGCAAAACTTGAACTGAAATAGTCAGTTTCTTAGCGGATGCAAACTGGTTTCACCAAATTGGCTCTTTGTTTCTTGCTCAGGCTCTGACTCGTCACCGTGAGTCAGAGCTAATCCCTCGAAGAAGTTAGCTTTTTGTTTGCAGTGCAACAATTTTGCTCACAGAAATGTCTTCTGTAAGATAAATTAGTAATGTTTTTTAAATAGGACTTTTTTAACAGTGTTTTATTCAAATTATTTTCCCGAATAAGCACAATTTTTCAATATTTGAAACTGAAACCGAGTTAAGTCTAGAGTTGGAGACCCGGACTGGGAGACATCGAGCAAATAGCAGGAGTCAGACAACGTGAATGAAGGACTAGGCACAGGGAACTGGAGCTGCCTGGGCAAAGAAACAAGGAGGGAGAAATTCAATGAGAGAGATTTGGGCTCAGGCAGTGAGCTCAGTGGGGGGAAAGGCATAAAGACCGGAGCCACTATGAGAAGTTGAAGATGATTTAGTAGGTACGGAGACTAGAATTAAGGACAAGGGTACAAAAACAAGGGCCTCCATACTATGTTGCCTTCCACTACCTAAAGGGAATTATAGAAATCTTTTTTCTTGTACACTGTTGTGTTTGAGTTACATTTTTTTTCAGGGATTATTTGAGAAGAAAATACCAGCTTTCCTTCAGCAACATCTTTAGCATAATTAGCAGTTTTCTATGTGTTACACTGAAAGTTGAAACTTTGCTAATACCTGAAAGTGTTAACATTATAAAGTACGAAAGAGCTCTAGTGGCTGAGGGTGGGGGCTGTGGTTGAGAGGGATCAGGCATTTCAGTTCCTATTACACAGAATCACAGAATCACAGAACGGTTGAAGTTGGAAGGGACCTCTAGAGATCATCTAGTCCAACCCCTCTACTGCTGCAGGGACCCCTAGAGCACATGGCACAGACTCTGCTTAAACCTAACCATTCTAAGATATTGACACTTTAAAAAAAAAGACAGAAAATCAACACATCACACACACTAAACGGACACTAAATTTCAAAGATTTAAAAGTTAATGAGTTTTATTGGTCAGCCTTCTTCACAGCTCTTTGGTGCTAACACTAGGATATACTTTAATTATTCCTATCGTTCCTTTTCAACAGAAATCTTACTTCATTGAGGAACAAGGTGGATTTTTTCTCTGCATATAAATCAAGGCTGCGTAACAAAAGCATTCTTACCTGCTTTGATTTGATTCTTTGGCCCCAGGTGTGACAGTAGGAAATCAGGCAGAGTGTTACAAAAAGAAGAATTATGTCATATAGTTAAGAAATAAATGCCTTTCTGAGTTTTTGTGTTTCTGGTAGTCTTGATGCTAGAGTCACTTAAGCTATTTTTTCATGGCTTCTGTATGCTTAATTTTCTGCAGGAGCATCAGTAGAATCTTGCTTGCATATGTAAGCTAACACTTAATGGTAAACATGCAAAAAGTCATGTTGTAACAACTGCAAGCTAAGCAGTCAAAAGGAATATTCTTAATCTCTTTGCCATCTTTTCCACCTGTAAGATCTCTTGTTGTCTCATTTACTGCAAATTTACATGTGCATTCTGAAAATAAATGGTTTATGAAGTACTTAGTTATTCAAGCAGAAAAGCTGATGAGCAAGAATTTAAACTGTGAGCAGCAAATAAGATTGAGAACTGTATGCTGAGTGACTGCATATAAAATAAACATCAGTAACAAAATACGTGAATAATCAGTACACTCAAAATAAAACAGGATTAGTGTGGAAAGAAACACCACCAGCCTATTATCATGAAATTAAAGACTGAGAGAATTTGTGGACACACACACAAAAATGAATTAGTTCTACACATGACTTTATTTCTGGTATTTCCTCATGTTGACATGCTCAACTTTGCCACATAAAAGGGTTCATTTTAGTATTTTTGTGTGTGTATGTGATACATTTTCATAACATTTCCATAAAACCTCTTTCTCTTGTATTTTTCCAAAGAGGTCACCCTGTAAACCTCTTAAAATGCTTCTCTGCTAACAAAAATTGCCCAAAACTTGCAGACTAAGCAGATTGACAGCTAACAAGGTTTCCGTATGCCGTCAGAAATGCTAGCTTAGTGAACAAAGCCCTGCCTGGCTCATGAGTGCCATGATCTTCTGCCCCTTTCCACAGCTCTCAAGTTCTGAACATGAGACTTTCCCCCAGAGCTTTACATTTCGTATATCTCTTGAGCAAGCAAGTGCGTGGCTCAATATATGTGCTTACACAGATCACCTGTTTTGGCATGGTATTGTGCCACTGATATCAACAGCAGAAAATTTAGTTTTCCCATCAGCAGAAAATCCTTCAAGACTTCAGATTGTGTAGCTACCACTGCCTTCAGGGGCTTACTGCCTCAAAGAAATTTTTTAGTTTTCTGTTTATAAAATCTAGCTCTTTGATCATCATCTTTGCTTCTAGCATGAGCAGCTCAAAAGAGATGAAATAGCTAAGAAGCACAGAAAATGCACTTAAAATGCACTATCTTTTCTTGTCTTATGGCTGGGAAATCTGACTTCTTGATAGGTCCCAAATTGAAAAAGATGCTACTGTTCCCACTCTGTCATGAATCTCGTGTGTCATGAAGTTTCTCTGCTTACAGACGTTATAGGGGTTATCTCATATTACACAAAATATGTCGCAGTTACGTATTGATGCCCTTGTATTTTGGAGAGAGACAGGGGTGGTGGGAGAAATTCTGTTTCTGGTTAAATGAGGGTTTCGCAAGCACCTGGAAATGTTGGTTGTTTTGGGAAAGCAGTACAAGTTTCAGCAAAGACCATTCAGCACGGTGCACCCCGCGCACTGTGCCGTCGCTGTCTGCATGCGTAGCCGACTGCACAGAGTGTGCAAAAGGGTGTTTTGGAAGTGCCATCTAGCGGCTCCCCAGCTTGTCCGTGCTGGGAAATGGAAGCTCACCTCCCCTAACTCTGCAGTCCCGCTGGCTGCAGCCTCAGGGCGGCTGGTGGAGCCACCTCGGAGGCAGAAGCAGTGCCAAAGTGACAGTTTGGACCATTGAGGAGACGTGACCAGAACAAGGAAAGCAAGGCAAAAGCCCGCAGGAATGAGACTGTGAGATGGAAGCACAGGAGGCATGATGTGCACATAAAGAGCACATAAGAAATTTTAACTTTTCAGTTGGCAGACTCTTTTTATTTATTTATTTTTTTGAGATTTCTCAGTTACGTTTCTTGAACTCTTAAAAATTAATCCAAAGACCCCTTGGAGTTCTTCAGAGGCAAAGGAAAAACCACTGCTGCCCTTTATCCCTGAAGCAAATCAAATATCAAAGGATGAAGTAACTGGGTCCAAAATGATGGGGCAGATTTTTAACAAATCAGTGGCAGTGTTGTTTAGACTAAGCCCAGAAACCAACCAGAAGAGTGGAGAAAGGAAACCAGATTTTGTTGAAATAAAACCAAAACCAAAAGCCTTGTGAAACAACTGCAAAACGAATTCATTGTTTCCCAAGAGCATAGGCTCTTGGGCCTTTCTTTACTGCCCCATTTCAGGATTTGTAGTTTGGCATTAGCTCCTCACAGAACTCATCACTTTTGCCTACTGATCCTTTTCTGCAGCTGGCAGAGGCTTGCTGATTCGAAATAAATCAACTTGCTATTTCATCTTTTTAAAGTTTCAGAATCCAGTTTCAGAAGTCAGAGCTCTAATTCACTTTCCACTCATTTATGACTTAAATTTTCTTCCAGATTGTTCTCTTGTGGCCAAAATCCACAGAGAGTTTGCTCCTGCTTCTCCCTGGGTATATCCATCACAAACAGTGAGGCTGCGCAGAAAGATGCAAACGTTGTGAGTAGCTGTTAGATAATCAGAAATATTATACTCATTTAGGACCTATAAGAAATGCATAACTGGCTTGCAACTGGCACCACATCATATTCTACTCAATAGTAAGATGTTTTTGCAGTTCTGCTTTCTAGTGACACTGGTAGGTGACTGAGTATAAGACAAGTTTATAATTCACAGAAATACCTTGCTTAACTTCAGTCATCTGCCTAAAGCCTACCACTTCCAAGTAGTTCTTACAAACAATTAGTTAAGAATATGTTAAACTTCCTTTTTTTTTTTTTTTTTTTTTTTATATACATCCTTTTCTGAATTGGGTCAGAGCACTAACAACTGCATAGACAAAAAAATAGATGTTCATGTTTTGCTACATCTGTTTTTAATAACTTGGGAGACATTCAGGTACCATGGTGTTGAGGCTTAGACATACTTCTTAACCTTCTAAGATCCAAAATCTGATATAATATATGATAAAAAATCAAAAAGAGAGGAAAACAACCCACAGAGAACCATCAGTGCAGGAAACTTAAAAGTCCCATTGAAATAATTCTATTTATTTAGTTCAAGATTAGGCATTCCTGATCTTTATAATTGAAAGGAGCTACATGTGGAACACTAAGAGGGAATATAATTTTTTTCATGCTTGGTAGATATTTTGGTATTAAACAGAGTGATGTCCCTTGAAACAAGGAATATGTGAGTGGTAAGGACCTGAACGGCAAGAAAAGTATGCTGTTTTTTTCCAAATTCTATTGGTACATAAAAAACATGCTAAAAAATGATGTTCTCTTGCCTCTCCCACATTAGTATCTTGCATTATAATCTGGAAATCTCTTCTCAGACAACAGTTTCAAAAAGCAGAGATTTTTCCAGAAAGTTTACAGAAGTCATCACCGAACGACAGATTATTTGCAAGAGCAAAATGCAGATGCTTCCTCAAGTTCTAGTCATAAGACTCTTAATTTAAAATGTGTTTCTTTTTAAAACTTGTCCTATAAACAAGCTTGGGCGAGCTCAACACAGTCATTTAGGAAATAGAAACTAGAGACATGTGGTTGAAATATGGTAGGAAAAAAATAGAACACATCAAATTAATGACATTAAGAGTAATTTCCAATGCAACTTTCCAATTATTCTCTCCTTGAATGGGATTCTGGAGAAACAAGGGCAACAAGGTACAGTGAAATAACTGCCTTTGGAGTTTTACAATGATAAATGTCAAAGTTCATATTCTCTTTCTTGTTGTTTCTATTCAGTTTAAAGGTGTAAAATGAACCCTTCTAGGGTGAACTACTCAAATGAACAAACATCAAATCACATATCTGGAGGTCTGATTTGGGAAAATCTGATATGATGGGAAAATGGTGCTTTTCCCTTATACACCTGCTGACTCTATGTGGCTTAAATTTGTTGGTGAACTCCACAAAGAAAAAGAAGTGCAGCCACAGGTATGAAATACTTTAGACATAGCAGTCTGACTTCCTTCAGCTTGTTGCATTACTTTTCCTGCTCATCAAAGGAAGGACCAAATCGAACACAGGACGGGACACCAGTGTTTTTTGGGGCTCTGCCACTGTTTGTGCCAGTCTGAAGATAAAACTCTTCTCTGAGCCTCTTGCTCACTATTAACTGCTTCACTTCGAGAAACAAGAAAAGAAAACTAAAACTAATGTGCTATAAAACACTTCCTTTTTTTTTTTTTTTTTTTTGCACAGGTTACAACAACTAGCTCAGCATAGGAAGAATTGCAGATGAAGCTGGGATATCAAACTCGCTACCAAAAACACTGTTCAGGTGTTGCTACTTCCTTTTCTATGGCCAGGATGTTTTTACGTTAGAGGCTGACCACCTGTGTGGCTCACACAAACCTAGCAAACGCCTAGTGATGAAACATAAGGCTTCTGGCTTCTCAGGGACAAGCAGAAATCATAATATACCTCAGCTTTCAGAAAGTGTGTGTTTTACAGCATGCTCTACTCAGAAAAGCCCATGGTAGCAAAGAGAAGGGGAACAAGCTAAACGGGAGGGAAGAAATAAAAGTCAGGAGTCATTGCTTCTCTGGACCTCTGTTGATGTTCTTCAACTCAAGAATCTCCCTTCACACACAAGTCCCTTGATAAGGGCTAGCAGGACTTCTATCACCCAGCCAGCATGTGGGGTAAGTGCGTTGCCTAAGGAGCTGATGGATTTCTTTTCTTGTATTATTCTGCAGAATACAAGGATACCTACAATCTCATACAACAGTCTGGAATGCACTAGGCAGTGGGTTGTCATCTGAGAAAGAGAGTAACATTAATAATCCTCCTGATCAGTCCAGGCTTCTGCCCCTTATTTGCTTTGGAAGAGGAAGCCTTCTGTGTCAAAATTGTTCATAGCCTTTTAAAATAACACACTACTGCACACATCTTTCTTACATCACTTCCCCAAGGTCTAGCTATCAGTCCAAGTAAGACGGGCAGCTGGCTCCTTGCCTTCAGAGCTGTGCTTTGGATCACAGCCAACTCTACTGCAAACAAACTGCTAGACGTAACGGTGAAGAGAGGCTACTGTAACCATTCCCTGCTATTCATCAGTTAATCTACTGGGAACCTGGGCTTCTGTGACCAGCCAGATGGTCTTTCTGGGGACACAACATCTTCACTAAAAAAATATTTAAAAAGGCATTAGAATTTGCCATACGTCACATGCAGATTTATAGCAGTGTGAATAAGGCTTTTTAATACTTTAAGTCTCATTCTCCTCTTTACAGGAGCATATAGAATCAGTAAAAACTCAGAAAGAGAAGGTGTATTTTATAAATATGACACAAGGAGTCTTAAGGTCTCCTGTTCAATTCTTTTTCTCTCATATTCTCAGTGCAGAATGAAAGGGCATAGACCGATTGCAGAAAATATTTAGTGCAACTAGTTTATGTCCTGGAGCAAGACAAGTGAATATGTGTTTTACAGTAGATATTGGGGTGGTACCTGGAAGTGATATTTCAAATCTAGCCCAGCCAGACCTACAGAGCATGTATGGATTGCAGATTTTATAAGGAAGAGCATTCAGTGAAAAAGCAAACAGGAAACCACATTTTAAAATGATAGCTGCACATATGGAAGTTTGCACATGCCATATGTGAAGTAAGGACTCTGTGTATGTGTGTGTGTTACTGACAGGCAGTGCTATAGAAATCTCTCTAACAACACAGACCCTTATTGTAACAGGTTCCAAGACATTATTTTTGTCTAAACTATAGTAAAAGCACACACCCAAGTCCAGAGCTCAGCTGCAATAACTGAGGAGCTGATCTGTAAGGATGTACCGACCGTGTGTTTTGACCCAGAATGTTATGTGTATCTGTTTGTTTTATCTGGTAAGAGGCTATGGAGGAAAATCAAGTAGGAATATTTGCAAATGGCCCAAAGAAGGCCACCTACCAACAAACACACGATTTCATAAAGGACAATATTCAAAATACTATCTTTGAGAACTTTTCCTTCACCAACTAACGGGAAAGTTGAATTTGCTCATATGAGCTGAAACCTGCAATGTTTGAAAGTAAATGTCTGTTTTTGGGGTAAAAAGGAGTTTCAGAAGGGTCTCATGCAGAACAGGAATTCGGAATAATCAAGCTAAAGATACACATAGGAGGCACAGAGCTTTCCTTTGCAGAAATAAGCCATTATGTGATCTGCAGCTGCAAATACACTTGTGCTGGGATGTCTGATTCCTAGGTCATATGCCTACATCGTTTTAAAGGGATGATAAAATGTTAAATGAGGAATACTGTACAGATTGTTCAAAATTCATTTTCATTTTTCATTCTGGAGACTGAAATTTTGAAAGTCCATGGGAAAATAGCTCTTCTAATTTAACATGAGGTGTCCAGAGGCTTCCCATAGGGCTGCATATTTATAGCCACTGAAAGTAATATTTCTGGATTAGTGCCTACAGTATTTACAGAGGTCGTGGAGGAATGCATGATAGTGACTAATAGATTTAATATAAATTGACAAAAACGATTGAAAAATCTCGTCTGATCTTGCAAACCATTATCAGATGACTATCAAAAATTTTCTTTGGATACTTCAGTGTTGAGCGGAGTATCTCTCTGGGTCCTAGGAGACCTCGAGACCAATTTAGAATACAATAACTCGGGAAGGAAGGCCGGCAGTGTTTCCTCACTCTAGTCCCAAACAACAACGTAGGGCAAAATGCCCTGTTCCCCCAACTAGGAGTCTTTCTGTCCCTGATGTTCTGGCGAGGGCGCTGCTTGGGGTGCGGTGCAGCAGCAGGCGCGGCGGGCGCCCGGCAGAGGGCGCTGCTGCGCCTCACTCAGGCGCATACATATGTATACATTAATCTGTATGTACGTTATATATATGTATATATACTTACACATGTGTACATATACATAGATATACGCACACGTATATCTATGTTTAGTGCGTGCGCATGCGGGATGACCACACAGCTAGGAACAGATAGTCCATGAGGTTCCTGCCTGGATGCCACCCTGTGCCATGTGCTCTAGGGGTCCCTGCTTGAGCAGAGCGGTTGGACTCGATGATCTCTAGAGGTCCCTTCCAACAAAACCCATTCTGTGACTCTGTGTGATCTATTTACTAGGTCAGCCAAGGGAAATTCAGTTTCCTTGGCCCAATTTGGGTGAGGGCAGGAGCTCCAGTTCTGTGCCCCTGAGCCCTGATTTTGGCCAGGCCCCACACGGCATTTTCAGGCAATTGTGGTCGTCTCATCAGGACAAAGAAGGAAAAAAAAAGCTTGGCTTTTTTGCTTACCTTGTACAACTCCAATGCAGCACTCATTAAAAAGAAAAAGCTCTGTGTCAAAAGTTAATCCTTTTTTTTTATGATTTTTTTTTTTTTTTTTAAGAGGTAAGCCTAATGGCAAGGCAGCTCAGCTACCAGATGTTTCTTTAAGCAATGAATATAATTATTCTGATTTTCACAGTCCTTTTGCCTCCATTCTCCATTGTTCACAATGCCCGTTGTCCCCTCTGGAAGCTTTCAGCTGGCTAGAGATGGCGTGTAGATTTTGGGCTGGTTCACATGACACAGGGTTTCACACTGCAACCCCTTCTCTCAGTTTTCCAGACTAGCGCTAAGAGTGTGTAAGAATAAAATACGTTCTTTGTGCAGATTGGGGTTTCTGTAAGCTGCCACAAGTGTGTTTTACAGAGGCTGATTTTAATTTTACCACCCAGGAAAGCAATGGTCCCAAGGTAATGAAGAGTCTTTTCCTATTGTTGTATATCCAAAGGAAAAATCCTGGCACATATTTGGCCAAAAAAATAGTAGTGTGATGAGTCAATAAATTTCTATTGTGTGGCTTTCTCTGGGAGAACAATACCATGTTCTGGGGTGGTGTTAAACAATTAGTTCACATATCATACAAATAAGAACATCCTAGACAGATACATCTGGGAGTAGTAGAAATTATTCATCTCTAGCCAATCAGACAGCAGTTTTTATTTATTTCAGTGTTTAATGGAATACCTCTCAGGGCTCCAGGAGACCTCGAGAGCAATTTAAAATACAATAACTCGAGAGGGAAAGCCAGCAGTTTTTCCTCACTCTAATCCCAAATAATAATATAAGACAAAATATCCTGTTCCCACAACGATTAGTCTTTCTATCCTAAAATGTGTAAATAAATAGCTGTGCGGTATTGACAGGCCTCTTCACACAGCATATCCAGTCGTGGGACTCTCTACCCTCTTCGAGTGGAAGAAGTTGCTGTATGAATGTTTCTGAGTAAGGTAGAATGGGATATGAGTCCTGCCCAGTTCCCTCTGAAATGGGTAATAAGACCAGACTATTATTACTAGATCTGACTTGTACTATTGAAGAAAGTAGAGTGAAATGGACTTGGAGAAACTAAAAACCAGCAGTATCATGTTTTGTTTATTTGTTTGTTGGTTTTGATTATAAACTTGAAACCTTAAACTTAAATATTAAACCTCAGTCCACTGCACGTACTGCATTTTCAACCATGTGAGGTGAAAATACATAGTGTTTATGAGGAATATGCATCTTCATGTTCACGTTGCTCACCATTACCCTTGAATTATTTGGAATAGTGCTCGGTAAATTCCTGCAGTTATTTTTATTGTTTTGAGTTACAATAGTGCCTAGAAATTTGAACTGTTTTGCTAGATGCTGTGCAGACACACATTGAAAGACAATCCCTTCCCAGTAGATTTACAGACTTGCTGCATATCCTGAGAACAGAATTTAATTCCTCCATTTCATTTCTTGGTTTATGCGAGTTCTTACATCTCAGGTAAATTCCAGTTTCTTCATTTATCATTTAAGTCTAATTGTTCCCTAATTAGAAGTTAGTTGCGGAAGAGACTATCAGGAGCACCTTCAAGGATTTTGACATACGCAGGATCCGGAATTAAATCTCTGCCGATCATGTTGCCTACAGTCCCAAGCAGAGATGTCTAAGGCATTAAGGAAAAGCTAAATAGTTCTTATTTTGTAGAAAGATTACCAGCTGTGACTGAAGCCATCCATTCTTCACAGCTGGTCATTCTTTTTAATCCCCAGGAAATAGCCCATGTCTGAATTTATTGGGTTTTTTTCATACAAGCTGAGCAAATTCCTTTTAAATGCAATGGTGTAAAAAATGAAATCATACTTCATGATGGATGGCATTCATGAGGGCATACATACATGTGTGGGGGAGAAATAATGCCTTGGGTTCACCTCTGGTGTTTATTTTTAAGTGTCATGGCAAATGTAATAGGAGAACATACGCATCCCAGGCACCCTTCTTAATGAATGTATTTTTAGTCTGGCTATCGTGTTTTGTCTTCACGTGGAAAGAGAGATGTCACCAAAGGAAAGCATAGAACCGCTGTCATATTTAGGATTAGTAGGCCAGAAGACAGTATTGTTGTAAAGTGGAAGGCTGGAGCTTTTTTTGAACAGACGTTCAGCACAGCTGAACAGAAGGGCCCTACCAGTGTTTCATGAAATATGCACATTATTGAAGGTAGAGTGATGGAGACAGAGATGTCTGGGTAAACCTGCTTGCAGGCTCTAATTGTCCTCCTAAAGGGCATCCTGTCCAGTCGTGGACCGTCTTCCTGGCTGTCTCCATTGCGGGTCCTCTCAATTCACATGCCTTGGGACTTAAAACAGGAGCTAAATTACTCCAGCTTCCTTCTCTGCTGGTTGGTGGTTGGCTTTGATTTTTTTCATCCTGCCCTTCCAGAACATACTTTAGCTCAATAAAGAAACGCATGCATGGAAAAGGAACTTGCTAAAGCTGCAGGTTGTTATTATGAGCCCCATAAGGCATTCCCCTGGTCACAGGTAAATCCAGTGTTGCAGTCCTCACCCTACTGCCCTGGGGACTTCTGAGGGCTTGGGTCACTATGCCTGAGGAAAATGCTCTTCCCTTTCTGCCTTTTGGTGCGGACTTCCTGCTGCACCAACTCTTCCTTAGGGACAGCGAGGCAGGGAGCCGGATGCTAGTGGTGTCGAGTCCCTTCTGCCCCCAGCAGCAGAGCTCTTCTGCTGGTGGTCGCCAGCAATGGCCCCACTTGAATTCACCAGATGTGATGAACAGGTTATATGTCCAGTGCTTGTTGTTAAAACAAGGGGATGTTTTAACACACAGTGAATTTTGCAATTGGGGATAATATTTCACCAGGAAAGAAAATGAAAGGATTATTTTCTAAGATTTTTTCCTACATTTTTTTTTCCTTTACAAGATTGAAATATGCCCTTCAATATAAATACTTTCTGTCCTTTTCTCTCCATCACTACAGATCCTAAAATAGATGGGTAGTAGGAAATAAAAAAGGCCTGTGTCAGTTTGACATCTGCACTGTCTGCTGTCCTTCCTAATGTATGGATGAAAAATGAAACATAATTTGTATCTATAATTACGAAAAGGTCTTAATTCTCTAAATTTTCCAACATCTGGGCATGTAAAAAGCTTAGGAAACACTAGATCAATCAAAACTTCTCTTGGAAGTCTGTTCATGTGTTGAACTTAAAATATTTAAATACCATATGCTGATTTTCTTTGGTGCCTCTTCTAAAATATATCTACAAATTGTGTTGAGAAAGTAAGTCTTATTTTCACTCTATGATATTGTAAAGTAACACAGTAAATAGAAAATTCATTATCTAGGCCTCATCCACTGTAAAACAGTATGGTGTCCATTTTCTCTCATAAAGAGTCTAGCCTATTAATTCTCTTAATTATAGTATTTAAGGTACTATGCGACTTTTGAGAATATTTGTAGTCCTTGCATGAAGGTTGCAATGTGTGCAATGGTAGAAAAGCCCAGTGACTAACTTTGTGCCATGCTAACCTGAATGTGGGAGTGAGTCATAGAGAGGGGACATCTCTATTAACACTGTCCTCTGGAGCAAGCAGTACTTCAGGTGCATACCTCCAGGCCTTCCTCTCGTACTGCCTTTTCTTCCTTGTCTTGGAGTGTACAGACTGGGGGACTTTCACGAGAAAATGAACTAAAAGCCTCGCTTCAGGAGGCTGGTGCATGCATTCTAGCCACTTACTGCTTTTCTGTCCATGGAACCAGATAAGAACTGCAACAAAAACCCACTTGAAATGTACATAGCAAGGATATTGCGTCCTTAGCACTAAAAATTTGAGGGTGCACTACTTGTTAATGTAGACATAGCCAGAGGCACGTGAGTATGAAATCCAGAACAGGGAAAGAGAACATGCATGTTATTTATTAAGCCTATCTTAATTCTACTACAGTCATTTATTCTGAAAGTTTAGCAGCTGCATGGGTGATATATAAGATCCAGCACTGCAAAATGCTACACTGCCCTCTGTTTCACAGAATATATTAAAGAACTTGTGTGAATTGTCAAACAGAGATAGCAAAACAGGGAGAGACATGTTACTAATTGTAAATGAGACGTAAGTGCTCTGCTATTGTCTGGGTGGGGAACATCTGTATCTATCGTTTACCATTAAAACATTAAGAGTGCTTGCAGCAGTTCCTGCAGTGTTAGTTCAAAGGCAGTTATTTACATTTGCAGGGAAAATCTTGACAGTGACACCTTCCATTTGGTTCAGTTAGGACCAGCACTTACAACTAAATGCTGCTATTATTATATTAACTTCTCTTTTTGCATGTATGCTTTTGTCCTCTGGTTTACCTCAGAAACTATTCACTATTGGAGCTGATTTTATCGCTGTTATAATTGCAAAGAGGGAAAACTGAAGATATGTTCTGCACCCAGCGTAACTAATTTAATATGAATCTCTTTTATATAATTTAAAATATTATATAAGATATGCATGTGTACATATCTATAATGTATATAGCTGCACATAAGTAAGCTCAACACCCTAGAATATCAAAAGTCGATTATTAACCTTTTAAATATTGTTGATACAGATGGAGTAATTCATTTTTAGATGGTGTGCCTTCAGCACACTTCAAAAACACAGGCTAAAGTGAGTGGGACTCACTTGGCATTTCAGAACTGGAGAAATCCAAATCCAATCGTCCTGTATTTTTTGAGGGAAAACAATTACTTCAGAGAAGAAGCAGCTCAAATATCCAACCTATCATTACAGTGCTATGTTTGGAGCTGGCAAGACATTTGCAAGCCAAGTAGTTAGTCTTTGGTAGTGAATTTCATCTTGAAAAACACAGTGAATCAAATTTTAAAAAACAAACAAAAATTTGATCTATCTTTTCTTCAGTTTATACCATAAAAGGATTTAGCTACCTATGTAATAGCTTATTACCTGGTAGCTGCTAGAAACAGCTGGGGTTTTAGATGTTGTATGTTTATCTATGTGTGTTTAGATGTCTTTTATTTTAATTGTAGTCATACATGAGGTGATATAGTTATTCATTAATGTACAGTTTTGATGTAACTCATTCTGTAACTCATATTTCAAGGATACAGGAAAAAAAAAATGTGTTTGTCTGCCTTTTGATTTATCATTCCTTGTGTGTAATACTGGAAAGCAAGGCTACACTTCCCTCTTCAGGATGAACAGCTCCCCTCCCCTGCCATCGCTAGAGCAGTTTTGCCCTTTCTGTACAAGAAAAACATGCTGGACCTAATCTCAGAAGAGGATATCTTTATATGTCTCCGTAAAGTTACAGCCTCTATGAATTCAGCTGCTGTTTTCTGCTGTTGTATTTCATGGTTTCTATTGCGTCATTTGCAATCCCTCTTTCCCTTTCAAAGCTAGTTAACCCTGAGATCTTGAGAAACACGAATTTTTCTCTTATTTGGTGTGACAGCATATTCCTGGCAAAAATCTGCATTCCTTATGTTACCGACTCCTTCTAAAAAAAAATAATTTGTGAGATTGTTTGTTTTATTTTGTGGGAAATACTCAGTTTTGGAGTGCCTAAACTGAGGTCATCTTTAATGACCTAACAGATGCAAAAGCGTCTGGCCGGTAAAGCCCATTTCAATTCAGAAGCCTCATAGGTTTTGTTAACAAAGGGCCATGACGTCTGCACTGTGCCTACTACTCCGTGCCTCCGATCAGCACGGCCTTTTGGCTCCAGTGGAGCCAAACTCCCTGTGCCTTCGGGACAGGTGCTGGCATTCTTGGAGCGAGGTAGACAAAGCTGTTATCCTTTTTTTTTTTTTACACTCACCAGACAGACATACCCTGAAATAACTTGAAGAGGTGTAATTTAAAGGAGCACTAAGAGCCTACGCAGAGAAAATCAAACCCTTCCAAAATATCAAACCAAGCCTTCTGAAACAGGAGCATCTAGATTGGTAAGTAGTTTTTGAAAACCCCACATTAACCTTAACTACTCATTATTTTGTGTCCTGACTGTGAGTAATTCAACTTTATAATACTTATTAAGCCACAATTAAGAATTAGGCATAGAAAGCAACATATATTTCCAAATAAAAGCAATGGCCCTTCATCATCCCCCAAAGCAACTCTTGGGCAGGCTCTGAGAAAAAGATGTTAACAACGTTTAAAGCTGCACTGACCCCAAACTGAAGCTTTCCTGGGTTCACTGCTGCACAGTGGAACTTATTTTGTGGTGTTTTGCAGGAGGTAATTTCTGTGCTGGTTATGGTTTGAAAGAGCTGGCCTACAACCCAACCTCAATCAAATTGGAGCAACATGTCTCCAAAGGTCCTGGTCCCATGGTATGTACTTGGAAACAGCACTCCCCAGTGTGGAGAGGTTTCTGGCAATTCAGTGGAACTAAACTCAATTTCCATGGTTTGCGATTGCTGCAGGAGCATTTTGTTGGGCTTCAGCTCTTTTGCTCAGTGTGTCTGTGTGTGTGAGGGGGTGAGTGCATTGCGTGTGTGTGTGTCACTGCTTCACTTCTGACAGTTAGGACAACTCTAGAAGGTTGATCTGCAGACAGGAATGACAAATTTCTGTTAAATTATTGACACAGAGGGGAAAATACTTCTCTCCTTTGAAGTTAACTAAAACCAAATGGGATTGTTTCCCCAAAGGAAAAGTAGGAGTTTAGTTACAATGCATCCCCTCCCAGAAATCTTTCAAATTATACATACTGTACCCTCTGTTTATATAAATATGAATTACATGATTGTGTGTAGAGGGTCATTTGTAGTTCAGATGGAAATGCAGTGCTGCTAGGCAGAGACTATTGAGAGATAGACTGGATTGTAAGATCTCCCATTTAACCCTTTTCTAACATGTTCAGCTTTGAGTAGATTGGAAAGAAAACTATAGCCCTAGGTCATATGGAGACACTCTCCATGTTTGCCAGCAAACCTAGATTTCCATGAGACTGTGAACAAATTTGGAGAGGTCGGTCATTTCTTGTCTATGTGGTGTCCTCTGGTCATACATTGCTGCTGATGGTGACAATCAAGAGTTTATACTCTGCATTAAATTTGCTTATATGTTTTTCTCCAGCTGTGAGGTTCCATTTTTGCAAGGAATGTTTTCGCACGTGAAAGATAACAAAATTGTCAGATTGACCTAAGGGTTGTTTTTTTCCAATTTTCCAGCAATTTTTTTTTTTTTTTTTTTTTTTCTCTGTCAGCTAACTGAGTACCAGTTGCTTCGGATAAATTGTCTTTTGATACTTTTTGTTATATCTTCGTGTTTCTTATATTGATGGAAATACCTATTTGGATCGGGCATCTTTCTATCTCCTAAGGTAGAGAGTTTATCAAATTTAATTTGACCATAGGATATTTATCTGTATTTTTTCCCTGTTGTCTATATCGTTGGCCTTCCATGTCTGGTGCCTTATTCTTTCTGCACATTCTCTGATGAAACTTGGAAGTGATGGAATTCTTTGAAATGGTAGCTCTGAGTGCTCCAAATAAGACAGTCCAAAGAAGAAATGTCAGGATTATTGACTTACAGTGTACTTTTTTTTTTCTCCCAATTTGTTGCTTCTTCCCACCCCCAACAATTTCATCAGAAATAATTTCCTCAAAGCCCTGAAAATTTTGAGCAGCCTGGCACTTATTTTATCTTGAAGAATTCCTCCTCTACACAGATCTTCCTACTTAGAAGAACTTATCCAATAGCGATGGGAGGTGATCGCACTAGATGTGCATCCCTTAAGGACTGTCAGGATCAGGCTGGTGTATGCATCCCTCAGAGCTGGACTGAAATCTCTGAGAAGCAGACCATACTGCTGCAGAGACAGTTTTCAGTGTGGACCAAGAAGACGTCGTGTCCAGCAAGAGATTCTGAACCAGCTCTTCAGGTGACTTCTTCCTGCAATCTCAGTAGCGAATAGAGTAGGCAGTTTGTCTGGCCTGTTAAAACACGTCATTCAGTTGTTCACTCCTGTGAGTTGAGTTCTTCCCACTACATCTACTGCAAACACTTTAGTACATCTGTCTCTGTTTCACAGGGGAAGGAAGACTGGCTATTGAGCCAAATGGATCACCCTGCTCCTAAAAATAGTGACCCATGCTCTCAGACTCACTACGGTTGGTAACCAGGCAGTGGAAGAACTCTGTTTTACCAAAGGGGAATGGTGTAAATCAGCCTGTTGCAGCTGGGGAGTGTTGGACAAGGAACTTTTTTCCCATTCCTTGTGCCTTCTTTGCTGTTTTATGTTGCATGAATTGTGCTCAATTCTATATAAATAATTTTATACAGTGTTGAAATATGTTTATATTTACATTAACAGTGAATTTGCCACTGGCACATTCATAATGGCCTGTTAATAAAAAGCAATGCTGATGGATACAGTTTCAGAAAGCAAACAGTTGAATTAGATACACAGGTATCAGTATTGGATACACAGGTATCAGTATCTATTGACCCAACACTGTATCTCTTCTGGTCTCACCTTATGTAATGCTAGAGCCAGTAAGGTCAGTAGGCTTTTCCAGTTGAAATGGAAACAGGGCAGTTGTATCATCTGAAATTTGTTTCAGTTTCTCTAGTTTGGAAATCGTTCTTATTTTTTTTGACTAACAAAACTATGTAACTAATATAGAGGTTTTGTCTCCCAAAAGTACATTTCTCAGCAGCTTTGGTCTCTTGTCATCCTAAGAACCTTAGCCTCCATACACTTCCACTGAGCAAAAAAATATGATGTTTAAAGCCTGGCAGGATCATTAAAAACAGCATCTCACCTCTGTTCTCCCTTCTTTTGCTAAGAGAAATGACAAATCTGCTGCAGCCTCCCAAAGCAATTTGAGGTTGCCCAGTGAAAGGTGTTTTTGAATTCCCAGCCTATTGAGAATATGGGTTGCACTGCGTGATTCTTCACCTTCATCTTGCAGAGGCTGCAGTACCCAATGAGAAGCATCAGTATGAACTGGTCATGATCAGCTTCTTTAGGCTGGAAATAATGTTCAAAACATTAGAGCTCTAGGTTCTGGAACAGTTTTGCAATAAGAATAATTGCAGCAAGAACAAACTGACTCCTACTACTTTAAAGATGAGGCAAAATAAATTTATGAGCGGGGTTGTCTGAAGTGAGTATATAAATGTCAGGGTTTGCCGACAGTGTAGACCTCCATGGGCCAGTCACAGGATGGAATAGCAAGGGTTATTTCCCTACTAAGTAACTATCAATGCTCACTACTTAGCACTGTCTGTTTATGCCCAATTATTGCAGAGATATTGCCGTGTGAAACTTGAGTGCAGTGGGCGAAATCAAGCCAAACTGTTAGGCAAGATGATATTCTGTCAGTTATCACACTGGCTTTCCTTACTGTGGCAACAGGATTATTTGGCTATGATACACAGGTAAACCATAATGAGGAAAGGAAATTGATAATGTTAATTCAGCCAGTGGTCATATTAGAGTTGATTGATATTTTTAGATCACGACCCTACCATGTCCTTTGTATTTTGTATAAGGATGATATTTTGTGCAGCTGCCTTGTTTGAAATAGAGATTTTCATCTTGTCACTCTCAGTGCTCCTAAATCTTTGTGAAAAATAAATAAGGAGAATAAGTCTGTTACTTGTGGAGCTGCAGTTCTCCAGTGGAAAATTTTTGCAGGAAGCAAATTAAAAAAAAAAAAAAAAAAAAAAATCACTTGTTTGAAATTCATCCTATACTCACATGGATATTAACTGTCAAAAGATGGATTTTTCCTAGCTGTTACTGGGGAGAGATGTGGGATTGCATAGATGTGCCCAAGGATGAATTTGGGCTTGCAGTTCTACTTAGACAAGCTTCTGTGTTTGGAGTTTAGAAATATATGTCTGTTGACTCTTGCTTAAACCTTGTTTAAATCATTATTGCCAAATAAATGTTTGTTGGAACTGCTTTCACCCTAATGCAGTTCTGACTCAATGAGAGTTTGCTGTCATTCAGTTTCATTGTGCTGATCAAGTACTTGCACATGCAGTCTCCAAGAAATTAAACAAATTATGCTAATAAAAACATAAATGGCTCACAACAAATACAGAATATATGTGCACAGCGGAAGTCCAACGACTGCAAACAATACCACTTTAATGCACAAACAGTGCTACTTTAATGCACAAGCTTGCAAGTAGTCCAAACCAGGTACAGGCCTGACATCTTTGTCCAACATCTTGCATCTCCTTTGTATTCAACATAGTGTTCATGCAGAATTAGGTCCTTTTATGCACACTCTATACAAATGCATATGTATGTATACACTTAAAAAATTTGAACAACTTTCCTCCTAACTAAAGTTTTTCTAATCCATTTCTCTTGCGGTAAGCAGGTATGCTGTGCTGATGGCCCTCTTTGGGCTGTTCTTGATGCACTTATGAGGAAAGCTCTGTAGAAAACATAAATGTGAATGCCTAAAAATGCTGTTAGATTCACTGTCTTATGTACATATCCACTGTCTTATGTACATATACTCTTATGTACGTCTCCACACACAGATTTTACATACACAAAGCCTTTATCTTGTTGCAAATAGCATTTCATTGTCTGGTTTATGTGTGTTCTTGGTTTTTCAAGTGTAAGTTTACTAACCCATTAGTAAATATGGTCTGATTACCTATGATTTGCAACCCTTGCTTTTTCATTTGTCTGCTTTTTGTTTTTTTAATTTCTCCACTTCTTTTTAGTTTCTCCAAATCCGAAAATTGAGAAATCTTACAATGAATTCAGTTTCTTAAGTGGGTAGCACAACGAGACTTAATTTGAATGGACAGTGAACATGCCCTGGCAATATTAGCAAGGGAATTTGTTAATATATAGTAATCAAAGATGATTATAAATCATAAGCAGCCAGAGCTATCAACAGAAAAAAGAGACAATTTGCTAATGCTGTTATGCTGGGTTTGTGAAGAGCTGTGAGAAAAGACCATCATTTGGTTTTGCTTCTGTAATTCTGCAGTGAATTGAATTAAACCATGATGCTGCTTAAAAGGCCAACAGCACTAAAAGTGGAACAAAGGAAAATTCTGGGGAACAGTTGAGTACTTTAAGTAATTACTTTGAATAGAGTGATAAAAGTATGTTTTAAAGTTAGTATTGTAGTGGTTAGTACAAACTGGTTTGCAGTGGCAAAGAATAAAAACACAAGTTATTAAAATTCTCTAAGTTCTTGTGGATGGAAACACACCCATATGCATGGGTATATTTCTGAATTTCTTAGACTGACTAATTCCAACTTAAATTGATGGGAATAGGCCCTGATGTATTTTGGGAAATTCCCCTAGAGCCTCACAGTGTGTTTGGTCCTTAAATATGTTAAAAATCTGACCTAAATGACTGAACTATATTCTTTCATCCCCTTATTTACTACATAGGATAAATCATAACATTTCTATAGACTTTATATCTATGGCTTGTATAGATAGAGACTGTAGATTACAGATATCAGGGACTACTGGAACAAATGTTGTGGTGAAGGAGGAGTGGTGGTCTACCGGTGACCAGGTCAAGGATCACGATGGCAAAGGGAAGTGAGTTAGGAGATGCTGGGCTCCCATCTGCAAAGGACGGGAACTGCTCGATTCTGCTTGTGAAAAGACAGAGAAAAATGGCAGGTTGCCCAAAGCAGAACCAACAAGTCTTTTGAGTAAGGGCAAGAGCAGGAGGAAGTTGTGAGGACAGTTTTTAAGAGGCATTTTGAGACTAGGTTGTCACTTCTGTTCTATTGAATCAGATCCACAAGCAACCAATACATCTCTCTACACACACACACACAGTTTCCTTCTCCTGTGCCTGTCCTTATTTGTTGTCCATGACTTGAATTTTCCCCTTCCTATTTTTCCCCTCCCAAAAGGATTTAAAGGTAGTTTTAAACTTTCAGTGATACCATGATATGACATCAACTACATAGTATCTGTTGGAGTAATTAATAGATTGATTCCAAGATATCGCTCATGAGACACTTAGCAAGGAACTTAAGAGTTCCTACTCTATTTTGCCCTTGAAGAAATAATAGAAAGGGGCCTGTTCGGATGCCCTTTGGTAGAGCATTAAAGGGAAATTTTGATTAGTTTCTCTTCCTGTGTACCTTAGTTTACTTTCTTATGTGCCTTACTACTTAGTGCCTTTTCTCTTTAATTCATGCCTGTCTTAAAATAAAATAACAATAATAAAAAAGCAAACTAACTGGAAAAAAAAAACTCTTATGAATGATTGTCGTGTTGCAATTGCTGTTTGCAGTCCAGAGTTGTACATCCTGTCTTAAACAGCCCGAGATTATTTGATGACATTGTAGTAGATTCAACATGCATGCCTCTCTGTAAAGGAAGTAGTTGATCAAGGACAGCTCTAATTTGTTAGATTTGTTAGCAACATGGTTTATTCTAGTAGTTCTTGGATCTGACTGCTGGTCAGATATTGAGGAAGATGATGATTGTAGAATGTGTGGGAAGAAAAAGCACTTTCACCGCACTGGCTTCAATATGTTGTCATGTTATAATTATTGTAGTTTATTCATTGTCATTAACCTGCTTAAATATTTGAGAACAAAGTGCTGTGGTGATACAAAACTTCAGGAGAGAAAATGCAACTTCTAAGATCTCTTTTAAGTGTTGCTGTGTCATATGCAGTTGTCTTTGATCCCAACCACACATCTGCATAGTAGCTCTGAGGATCTGTGAACCATTTCTCCCTTTCTCCTCATTTCAGATTGTGGCTGATGCTCATTAGAACAGTTTAGAACATCTCTTTGAAGAAATGCCGTGGTGACAGTGGCTGATCAAAACCCAAATGCTCAAAACCTAGAGGAATAAAAAAGCCCATCTGGCAGAATCATGTCACAGCTTGAATCTCTTGTTGGTGGAAAATTAGATTAATGTTCAGGGCACTCCCTGGAAATCACAAAAGAGGATTCAGCACCCACCTTCCCTTTTAACCTTGGAAGATCTATTTAATTCTCTCTGTTCCTCAGCTCTCCAAGTGCAGATACATCCTTTGTTTTTCTCACAATTTTATGAGCATAATCTTATTAAATGCCATCTCAAAAGCATTTGATGGTGGAGACTCTCTGTAGGAGCTCAGAAGGGCGTTGTTGAAACCTAAGGTGTGGACATCTGCTGTATGAGTGCTTCACCTCCAAGCAACTGTCCGTTTTGGGGGTGAGCATGGCTGAGGGCTTGTTGCTTATAACTCCTCAGAGCTTCAGAGCCTGAGTGAAGAGTGAGATAACTTCTCAAGTCATGGAGTGCACATACGATAGAGCACTGATCGTAGAAACTTATTCCCAGTAATATTATCTCATCTCAGTATGTAATAATAGTACATTTCTAATCTGGAAAGTCGCTGTAGGAGGGCAGACTCTACTTTGTGGATCATATAGAATCTCAGCAGGTCTCAGCTCTTTGCTAGAGCACAATTTGGATCAACAGTGGTGTACTGTGAAAGAATGGGACCTCTCTAAGTCAAGAAAGCCAGGCTGTGTTCACAGTACTGAAAAATAGCTGGGAAATCAGTATCAGGTATCACCTGTGGGAGTAAAATACAGAAGTCAATACTGTCATTTTCAGAGTTATTTCTATAGAACGAACTGGCAACTGACACTTTACATAATTTTTCCCTCTTCAAAAGTGAAACTGAATGGCAAATACTAAAAAGTGATCCCAAGGGAATTTTGGATCTGAATCCATATGGTTATGTGGTTGGCCGTTGTCTTGTCAAGCACTGTTCCCCATGGCCAAGGTCACACTGCTGAACAACCTGGGCAGGAAAATAGATGTGTCTTCGTGTGAACCTGAGATCTTCAGGTTAGGAATTAAAATACTTGTTTGCAGAATCCAGGCTAGATGGACTCTGAATTCAAAACTGAGACCTCTTTGCCCTTTTGTGATGCAAATAAGAATTTAAAATATACATCTGGCATAGTAGGAAGAGAGAACATCCAACATCTGTCACATTCCATTATCTTGCCTTGCTGCTATTAAGCTATTGTTAGTATTTAAGCTAAATATAACTTCCAGCAGGCTGCTAACCATAATACCTCATTCAAATATTCATTCCTTTTATTGCAACAAACTATTCTGAACACCACATAAATGAAACTAGAACATCAGTTGATGGACTGCTATCACATTTTATTAATTTATTTTATTTTAAAGGGAGGAAACAAAATGTGCCAAATGTTGTTGTACTGTTTGAAGAAAAAAAACTAAAGTGGATTTCCCTGTCATTTTGGGTGGGGAAAGTGAAGAGAGGATTTTCTAATGGAGAACAGGTGTAGGCACTTGATTCCGCACTAGCCCATCCACCCTCACTGATGTATCAGTTTTGTCTTGGGGATGTAGGACTCTGGAATGAATGATTTTTTTTTTTTTTTGGCTGTCTTTTATAATTAATTATCTGCCTCCTCTATCTCTTAAAAGCCGAGTGAAATAAAGACGTTGTAGGAGACTAGAATTACTCTAAGCAAGAAGTTAGCTTAGAAATGTTTCCCTCACAGATGGAGTGCTCTGTTTCCACTTGCAGGGAAGATCTATTCAGCCGTTACAAAAACCTGGCCAAAACTTTGGGCCTCCTTTAGAAATGAGTATTGTTTTTAACCCACATCAGCCCAGGTCCCAGCTCTTGCCTGGGGGAAGCAGCACCCTTCCCTAGGCTGCTGCTACGGCTGCTTGCAAGGTGCCTTCTAAGTGCGGGCAAATTACTCCTATGCGCTGGAAGAACTGGGTCCTTATTTCTAAGCTGGCCTCATTTTCCAGGTGACCTAGTTTACTTATCTTTTTACATTATTTTCTACAAAACGTTACTCATTAAATGTGAAAACAGTGATGATGCAGCATAAACAACTCTCCTTTTCAGGTTGGCATACACCGTCACACTGACATATTTAAATGCACTGACTCAAGAGACATCAGATGCCCTGCAAAGCAACAGCCCCACTGCGTGCAGGAGCCACATGTCCGTGTGTAAAATCTTTGTTAGCAGAGTCTAACTGCGTCCTGCAGAACGTAACACTCCTGCTTCCGAGCTACTTCATCTTGAACTGTCATGAAAACTCAGTACGTGACAGCAGCTGCTTCTCTTCCACTTAAACTGATGCACGGCTGCCGCTTACCTCAGCTGTTCTCCCACCCTGTTAGCAAAATCATTATTGCAAGGCGTGCCTTTTAAAAACTACATTGTAAAACAGTGTTTGGGAAAAATTCATGTCTTTTTTCCAGCTGTTTGAGAACTGTTTCACTGGAGTAACAAATCTGTAGGCTCACTAGCTATGACAGTAAGTGTAGGTAGTAAAGCATACCTTCTTTGCGGATGAGAGAATGTCTAAAATGAAATTTTGATTGTGAAGTGTGCAAGAAAAGAGAGGATCAGTTATAACATAAGTAAGTCACTGAAACTTGCTTGAACTACTACAGTTCTTCATGTCTGAAGAAAGTCTTTGCAGACTTGCTGTCACGTCCTGTGTGCACTCTGTTATCTCGGGTTTCCTGAAAAACGCAAGTGTTTGGGTTGGCTCTGCAGAGGGTGCCTGTAAGAGAACGTGAACGAAACTGCATTTGGTTTACTGAATGGTATGTATGCCGCAAAGAGCTATAGAAGGCGTGTACTATCCCTGAGAGTTCCAGTTTATCTTTGGTTGTGGAGCTTGCTAAAGGCAGAGGAAACTCGGTGGTCGCTCCGTGGCACCTTGCAAAGCCAGGGCTGGCTTCGCCACTCCCGCAGGAAGCACCATCAGTGATGGGGCAGGGGGTGTCTGGCTGTGTGGCAGAAACGAGCCACTGTGCCTAAAGCAGCTGGGGATGAAGCCCCGGGTGCTTGTTTTAGAAAGGTGTCTTGGGATAATCATCTTTGGCATCACAGCTTTGAAGAACCAGCCCCATGGGATAATAGGTGGGCTACAGGCAGCTCAAACACAGCTGCCTCTGAAATGGGATGTTGCTAGGAATGGTGTATGTATTTATAAAAATGTCTATCTGGCAGTCCCTCCTGTGGCCTTGATGTTTGGGTCTACCTCAATTTCATTGAAAAATCTTGTTAAAAAGGTATATTTTGCATGCTGGCCAGAGTAGAGCTGGTCAAAGTTATTTTAAATAAGATTTAAGAATGCATTTTTTATATTATTTTTTCTCTCCAGGAAATTTTACAGTGTAATTCTTGTCATATTTGTTAGCAATTTTAGCAGTTATTCTTTCCTTAATTATTATAATTGATATTGGGTTTTTTTTTAATCCTCTGTTTTTTTTCAAAGTAAAATGTAATGACCAGGCCCTTCTTTCTCAAAAATGCCTTTTTCCTTTTTCAATATATAAAAGTGTCACATCAGGGAAAAGCCCGTCCTCCTCACATTAAGATAGAAATTATTCACCAATTCTAATAACTGGTCAGTTTTCTGCACAGATTTGGGCACTGTCTTGGGCATCCTTAGGAAAATGAAAGAGTTAAAATGAAAATCCAGGGCTGTTGGGTATACGGCTTTTTAATGGACAAAATGTTTTTATTAAAATCCTGCTATACCTGTGAAGTCAAGCTCTAATTTGATAAGCAGAGCACATTTCTGGTATTATAAGTGGTATCTGAAACCATTCAAGTTGTTCCAACTTTCCAGTGTTTTTTTACTCACTTCCATAAGCTTTTATGAGCTCACCAAGTTCTTTCACCATCTGAAATATCCACTGGCACAAGGGTAGGAATGGCAGCTTCTGCAAGCTCTGAGAGCTTTCGGAGGTTCAGAGGGCTCTCTGAAACTACTCCTTGCTGCATTTGCTAAAGTTAAATACTGTGCCGATCTAACACAAAAGCTTTCTACTTCCATGTGGCCCTACTTAGAAAATATAATTATTTGCTAAACAAAAATGTAAGCCAGAGTTAATGTTAGTAACATACGATCATTAATTTAAGCATTAAAACATAAATGTAGAACAAATAATTGAAGGTGGGATAAAGCTCTACATTCAGACTCCTCTTTACCTTCGTATCCTTTCCCAACCTGAACTTGTCATCTAGGGATTTTACATCTGTTCACTGTATTTCATATGAGCTACAGATCAGGATCTACCTGCTAAACAGAGTCTTCCAGTTCATCCTTGTCTTGTGAAGTACCCAAACCAGAGCAGAAGTTTTTCCACTTGGTTTGCCAGGTGATGTGGCTGGACGGTTATCTCCTCACGGCTCCCCAGCTGACACCAGCAGAGGATCTGTGTGGATTTCTCTTTCTCTCATCATCTTTTCAGGTCTCAGCAAGTCTCCTCTCCAGATTTTATAGTCTGGAAGAAAGGCAGTATTTCCTCAGACCTTCCCCACAGTGACACCAAGCTCTCCACGCAAGCTGGACTGGCCTATAGAGGTTAAAGATAGACTCTTACTTCACATTGGCTAAACTTATAAAAGTTTCAGTTATGTTAATTTCAATTCTACTTGTAACGAGTAATTATTGTCTAGCTTACTAAGTCTAATTCACAACATGCATAGAGAAGATTTCACTGTTTTCCCTTATATAGTCAATGATACTTTCCTCTGTGTAAAACAGAAAAAAATCCTTGTTGAAAAAAAAAGAAAAGCAAATACCACAAAAATAAAAAATGTTACATGCATATATATATAAAAATATAAAAAATACTTTAATATATATACAAATGTATGAGTATAAGTAAATAAATATTTTAACTACCAGAATTTCAGCTCATCTTCTCTTATACTATACTATCTCTTGAATAAACTTAAAGCTGTAATTGCTAGCATGTAAGTATATTCCAGATAGGGTGGAGATGGTGGTGAATAGAGCTGGAACAGAGTTGTAATTTTTTGTGAAATATAAGCTGTGCCTTCACTTTTAACTGCTTGCTTTTTCAAGAATAATGGCCCAGTTGTGTTATTGGATTAATATTTATAACCATCTTATTTTGATCTGGGAATTTGTCATTATGTATTTTTAGACAAGATTTCTAGGTAAAGAAAGCAGTGGTTTGGTATGGGCAAATAAGATGATGTTACTATTTTTCAAATGCTCTACTTGCAATGGAGAAAATAAGTTCATCAGGTGTAAGGAAAAGCTTGTGCATTCATGGCAAACACTGCTTTTTAGGCTGCTTCGGTCTTTGAACTAAGATTACACTAAACCACTCTCTCCTATTTCACAAGTAGACCTTGGAAACGAACACACTAAAATTAGTAGGCATGTTTGCCTTCTCAAACTCTCCAAATGCAGCACTGCAAATACTCCATTTCTAGTTGCGTCGTTATTGTACAACATAAAAGCAAACATTGTTCCTCAGGTTATTGATTTTAGCTTTCAGTGTTTTACTGAATCATTTCTTAAAAAAACCCCAAAAGGTCTATCCTTGGCAGTACAAGTGTGAAGTCATTCACTGCAGTCACAGTGTCCTCGATGCCCCCTCGGTCAGAGAGGCCACGGCACTGGAGGTTGTCCCAGGTCCTTTGGAAAATCTGCCTCTGGCACCTGGAAGTTCAGCTTTCTATTTTGGAGAGATACAGAATGGAAAGGAGGATAAACTGATTACAAGAGCACAAAACCTACAGTATGTGTAAAAGAGTAATAATAGTCTTGAATAAATGAAAGGTTTAGCATTTTCCTGGAGTTATGTATTCCCAGAACCTAGGAAGTTGTACTTAAGAGTATTGGCAAATGTTTTTCTAATTAACAAAGATGTGATAGGATATTTAAGATAAGACTTTATACCTTAAAATAATCAATAGCTGCATAGTGATGGGGCATACTGGTTATTACAGTAATAAAACTAAAACTTCCAACTTAGGATAAATTACCTCCCTTCCATTTCAGGGCTTTGCATGCTGCCCTTTTCAGTACAGGAAGAGAGAGCTCATTACTCGTGTATCAAACAAGAAAGAAACCTAATTCACTTAAGATTACTGAATGATTTGCTAAATAAAGATGACCAAAACCCAAATGAATCGTTTTCAGACTAGAAATAGGTAGCAGGCTCTAATTGCTTACAACCTAAACACTGGCACTGCCAGAAGAAATTAACTGCTGTAGTTAACCCTTGCTGGCACCGTGCCATATCTTGAAGACGGATTCCTGGGCAGTGGCAGGGCTGCTCGGGGCTGCATTTGTAACAGCACTGAGCAGATGCAGGTTTTTCAACACAGACTGAAGCTTGGCTGATGGGCAGCAAATTAAAGAATCCCTTTTTTTCTGGGGGCTGTAGGATAGCTGCATGATGATTATTATGATTACTATTATTATTATTATTATTATTGTAGACAGAAAAAAAAAATGGTTTTACTGTTAACTTACCCACAAAGAAAGCGTCCAAAACCAGGCACCATTTTCTGCATTTTGCCACCAGATGTCCTTCATGAGCAGGAAACCATGATAACCCGAAGGATGCCCAGAAGCCTGCACCAACAGCATTTTTGAAGATATGACAGTGAAAGGAAAGTTTGAGTGAAAGGAAAGGTTACCGCAGAGTTCTGGATGACTTATATGCTACGAAGACTCCCTGGAAAGTGAAAAGCTCTGTCGGTAGCACTATGATATATGTTTAATTAACTCCTAAAACTTGTGTCACAGCCTGCAACAGTTATACAACACAGAGCCTTTACATTCCTCTGGAGAATTAGGTGTTCATCTCTCTTCTGAAGTCTTAAAATCTTTTGTGGAAATGTTCACTTTCAGGTGGCAAGACTAGCTGAAATCTGTAGCTGTAAATAACTGCTGCAAGAATACTTAATTTCCTCAGCCCTTGATGAATTGTTGAGTGATGCAGTGAACTTTATAGGTCTGACATTAGCTGGAATCCCAAGTAAAGCATTTACATCTACGTGTGGGAGGTATTTCCAGGGTTATGCAGTCTCTGGGAAGCCCTGGTGAAGAAAAAGTCAGAGAATTAAGTTTAAAAAGTGTAAGAGAAAGCAATGATTTATTTGGTAGTTTCTTATCTAAACCTGAGACTTAACTAAAGCAAAAGGTGATGTAACTAAGAAGTACTGAGAGATGTTCGGTGTCCACGTCCCCAGACTCCATCAAACTCAGATACCTAAATGTTGCCAACTGCTCTTACATCTGCTATTTGTTGCAGCAGCCCATATATAAATGAAAATGTTTCAATTATTTTTCTTTAAGAGTAAAAATATATAGACAATATACGCATTTTCTACTAATTGTCAGAGAAGAAAAAGCAGACAAGACAGCTGCCTTGGAGCCTAATGCTGTCAGTTTTTAAACATGCATTGTCTCTGCTTGACTTGGGGCAGAGCTAGGAACACTTCAGATTTAAAGTTTTTTTTCCTCAGAGGTAATCTCATAATGTGACATTTCTCCTTATAGCTGTCAAAGGAGAAAGCCCAAGCATCAGTGATACAAGCTACATCTAAGCATCCAAACCAACTGGAGGGTGAATGTCACAGTTGTGATAGCAACTAGTCTTTCCCTTATCCATTCTTCCTCCCACCCCTGGAAGGACGGTATTTATGCACAAGTCTTTTCAGAGGTGCATTTTCCCCTCCCTCCTCCCAAAAGATCCTTTTAAGTATCTGATATTACGGTGTTCCTTGGTTGGTGTAGTTAAGACACTCATCTCCAAGCTCACTTGCACTTAAGCAATTGTTCAGTATAATCTCCACTTCTGAAAATAATATATTCTGTCTTGAATATTCTCAGCTGCGCCTCTGGGAAACTCGGTATGAGCTTAATGCCAGATTCTGATTCTAATAAAGTTAATGGAAAGTTTGCCAGTGACTTCAAATGGTCCAGATATTCTTCTCAGGGCCAGCTTCTACAAAATTATCCCAGTTCAAACTCAGAGCAATTCCACTGATTTTAGCAGAGCTAGCCTGGATTTACTCACACGACCCAAGCACGATCCGGTCCAGCATGTGCACAGGCTGCTTCTCGGTCAATCCAACAACCATTACTGAAATGGGGCTTTTTTATTATTTTTACCTCCCCCCCGCCTTTTTCTTTTCTTTTTCGGCAAAGGCTAGAATCAGAACTAATCTAACACATTTACTTTAAGAACAAGTAAAGCAGTAAAGGTCCAGCAAAATATTCTGATGTTCTTTTACGACAGAATAACTTTTTTGATGATGCTCATAGGCAAGCTGCTCCTGCGCAGATGATGGCCAGAGCAGGTTGCTGGTAGTGAGCCTGGAGACTGCACGAAAACTTCTGGCTCAGTTTTGCACGGCATCCTCTATGAAAACATATATAACGCCCCAGCCCCTGGGGCTGCACAGCGAGGCTCTTTCAGAGTGCAGAACAGTCACACCTATTTTCACGGCAAGGTCCATCCCACAAAGGTCTGAGCCCGAAGCAGGCTGCGGATGAGGCGCAGCCTCCGCACTCGAAGCAAACGGGGGCGCGGGGCCGGCGGTGCCGCGGGCGCCGCCTCGCCCGCCGCTGCCGCCCGGCCCCGGGGGGCGCTGGCGCGAGCCGCGGGGCGCCCCTCGCGCGGGGGCGGCCGCGCTACCTGCGCGCGGCGCGGGCTGCGCTCCCCGCTCCCCGCTCCCCGCTCCCCGCCCCGGGAGGAGCGGCCGCCCGCCCCGCCGGGAGGCGGGCGCGCTGGTGATTTGCCTTCCCCCGGCACCAGCCCCTGCGCGGCCAGCCCGCGGGGACCGGGGCTGCCGCCGCACGGGCCGCCAGCTCCCTCGCGGGGACGGCGCGCGCGGGGGAAAGTTTGGCTCTTCCTCCTCCTCCTCCTCCTCACCTCTCCTCCGCACACCCCTCACGGGCACACGCAGCCCGCCAGCCCCTCGGCGCGGCGCCCCCCGGCAGCAGCGCAATGCCGAACTGAGCGGGCCGAGCCGGGACCGGGACTAGGGCCGGGGCCGGGCCGGGGGCGTCCCCGCCGCACCTGATCGGCGGGAGGGTCCGTCGGGCTTGCAGCGCGCTGGGGGTGCCCGGCGGCCATGCGGGGCGGCGGGGGGGAGCGCGGAGCCCCCTGCGGCCCC
>PTEX01000207.1:302663-460006 GCA_003342815.1 Eudromia elegans
CGCGGGGCTGCGCTGCGCGGGGCTGCGCTGCGCGGGGCTGCGCGGGCGCGCGGCGGCCGCCGGGGATGCGCGCGGCACGCGCACTGCACGCGCGCCGCATCCGCGGCGGGTCCAGCGAGCGGAGCCGCTCCCCGAGCCGCAGCCCGCACTGTCCCCTGCTGCTCCGCTTGCCGGTTTGAGGGAGTCCGAGCTGGGCCGCCTGTCGGACCCCCCCGAGTCTGTGTTTTGGGGGAATCCTGAAATAAGTTCCTCTGGATGTCAGCTTGCCCCTCAAACAAATCACGCTGCCAGCTCGCTACTGCTGCAAAGGGCTCGGAGGTGGGAATTTCGGTGGGGAAACCATTAAGCATTTTACTTGGAGCAGCCCTGACTTCAATTAAAAGGAAACAGTTGTAATTAGATTCAGCCTAATGCGAAGAGTGAAAATATTTCTGTTGGCAAATTGCAGTTCCTTTTTTTAGTGAATGCTGAAGTTCAAGTGTCTCGGCAAGACAGCTCCAAACTGTATCTTTTCCCAAGTGATTCTAGAGCTGTACGTCAGAGCTATGATATCTGTGCTTGGAGACATCCCTAGCCGACATCCATTAAAAATATGAATTGTTCATTTCATGTGTTTCCTAATATGGAGCAATGATATGTCACTGCAGTTGGAAATTTGTCAGAGCTACTACTAGCGCTGGTAGCTGTTCAAAAACAGGTATTTAGTGCAAGTGTTGCTTTAGTCCTCAGGGCTGTGTGGTTTTCATACCTGATAAAAATCCCACGGTAGGTCAGCCCCCCTTGCACTGAGGATGGGTTTGGCTACATGGAAGTCAGGAGGACCCCCCATTCCTGCAGGCTCCGCCGAGCCCCCCGGGGTGCAGAGGACTTAGTGCAGCCCAAGGTTGCATGGTCAGTACTCTGTAGTGCCAGCAGGCTCTCAACCTTCTTGTTTCAAAGCATCTCGAATGTATTTATGTGAGGTTGGCGTCTCGGTGTTCTGATGCTTTAGGCTGATACATCCTGAATCTGTCTGGCAAGGAAGCCACACTCTGTGGTTGGCTCAGACCCTGAGAGAGGTGGAAATATTGTATTGGAAACACTGTATTTTTAATACAAAGCACAGATAATTCTGTTCTCCCTATTTCTGTGCTAACCCCTCAGCATCCCTAGACCCTCTCCCCCTCCCCCCCCCTTTTTTTTTAGATGAATGGAAAACTCCTGCTGGTTTCTGTCTCTTTTCCTTTTTGGGGGCCTCTAGGATGTGTCCTGGAGTGTGTGAATTTAGAAGTTCCATGTTAGTGGTCGTTTTCTCTATGCAATGCCCATAGCATGGTTTATTTAAGGGGTGCTGGAATAGGTGGTTGCAAGGTGCCAGGCAGTTCCTGGACGAGCTGATTTCAGGGAAAATTGTGTGCATGTGGTGATTTTTGAAGGTGTTTGGTAACCCGATTTTTAAAGCACCTGGAAAGCGGCATTAGACAGTGGACCTGAAGGTATTTATTTCCCTTGAAAATAAAGACACTCCAGAGATTCGAATCAGTTCTAATAGCTTGGATCTAGACACTTATGTAACAACAAGGAAAATTATTCGTGTAATGTAGTAAAATAGCAGAGTTGAAATGCTAGTTATGAGTTTCAGGAAGTATGAATCAACTTCAGAAATTTCTCATCGCCTTCCAAGTTCCGAGTCAGAGGCCGTAATGCCATTTAGCGTGGTTGTTTGTTACCAAGCTGCGTGTGGGTCAGCCCGCTGACACCAAACAACTGTTCTCTTGCCTTGTGTAGCTTGTCTGACAGAAGAGTGTTTTCTTCTGGATCCTCCACGTGCAAGTTAATGTTTGCTTTCCCACTAAATGGTAGCTCGTGCCGGAAAACTAGGGGAAAGCTAAGGCTGTGTCGCAGTATCTGAACTCAAGGTTTGATGGGCAGACATGGACTACGCTCCAGCAAAGTGGCTTGTCGTGATACTGTCTCGAAAACACCCGTACACACACACAAAAGTGGTGGGGATCACAGCGGGTAGGGGAAGGCTTCCTGTCCTCAAGGACACTGACTGTTCTAGTGAAGCGTATGCCAAGCAACTGTTAAAACTCACGGCTGAAGTATCCTGAAAACCAGACACTGCCAGAATTATTTTATTTGGCAGTGGTCTGCGTGTGATCAGACCTCCCATAAATAACTTCTGTTTGGTTAAAGTCCGCTTCCGAAGAGCTTTTGCTGTCCATGTGTAGCCTTAAGGAGTTGTCTCTTCGTCACTGAGGTGGCAGCTACCAAAGAAATATGAGTGGGCTGTAGTTTTTTTTTCTTAAAATCAGAGGTGTACAGTGCTGTTTTGGTGCAGACAGGATTGAAGATGTGTGTGGCCGTATGTGTGTGGAGTAGGTATTTAGATATTCCCAAATGACCCCATGAACGGCCACGTGTGCGGGTTAAAGAGAGTCTAATGAGAGCTACGCACCCTTCTTTTCCCTAATGGATGGATGCTGTGGGCTGCCTTCAGTTTCCTCTGTTACTTCTGCTGGCAAGACAGAGCTGGGGAAATGTTCAAGCTGCTGCCTGTCTTTGTGCTTCAAAGCCACCATCTAGATCAGCTTTGTGGAGAAATCCTGCCTTGTTCTAAATGTTTACAGATGTTGATGTTCCTTTAAAAGCACATTTGATTTTTCCAGCCCTATATCCTGAAAGAAGTCAGTAGCTTGGAGCTGCTGCTGATTTTAAACACACAGGGCTCCAGCCCTTCCTGAACAACATAGATTTCTCCTCAGTCTGGGGGTGCGGTGCATGTGTTTTCTTTTGGCCTGGGGAAAGCTGCTTCTGTATCTGCTCAGTGCAGAAGTCCTTCTCATCAAAGTCTTGCAGGCTGAGGGACGTGGGTGATGTGAGGTCTCTGGCTCTGCAGGCAGATTAAATACATTGTCCCTGTGTCAAAGATGACTTTCTGCGAGAGAGTTTCTTTTTAAAAAAATGTAAAAATGGCAGAGAGAAGACACAAAGGAAGGGACATTCTCCAAACATAAGCAGTTGCTGTGTTGCAGAGAAGACAAGAAGCATCAGTCTTCAAAGAGCAGAGCCTGGGATTTGTCTTGCCTGCCTAGTGACGTCTGCACCGCAGTACGGTCTAGCAAGGTGTGGGCAATTCTCAGAGTGTCTAATTTCAGGGGAATGTTGAGCACTCAGCATTTTTTGGAGGTGTTTAGCAATTTACCTTATAGAACACCTGGAAAGCAGTCCTAGCGCATTGAAATAAAAGTGTTTGTTCCTATTGCAAGTAAAAACATGCCTAAGATAATTTGGATAACAAATTTCATTTGCTAAGTTAGACAGCAAAAGAGAATTTCATAGTAAAAACACACCACACATTTTCTATTATGGACAGATGATCATAAGAGTGTCTATTTTAGACATTTGCATTAGGATGAGATGATTTGTGACTTAGGAGTGCCCTCTTCTTTCCATTTCTTATATGGGAAACCTATATAACCATCTCAGTTATTAGCATCTGTATTTTAGATATCTCTCTATTTGAGATTTCTCAGACCAACTAAGGTGTCTGAAGTCTTTGTCAGGGGAATGGCCATATGGAAAAGACTGTGGTTTCAGAAGGGGTATGATGGGCCATGTATATGTATATCCTCCTGGAAAGACTGAATTCCTCTTTGGGAATGTCTTTGATATAATTGTGGTGCTGTGTGTCTTGTCAGAGTGCTGTTGGGGAAACAGCATTTGTTAGCGTTTTCTGCTTAGCATCTATGTACATCCCTTGTGACATCAAGTAGAGTAATGTCCTCTTCATCCTCTCAGAGTGACCTGGTTGATATGGAGAGCCTTCTTCTAGGGGTGATGCTGGACTGACAGCTAACTCAAGTGAGTGTCCATATATTTTGCTGCCAAGACTGCTTTAGTGATATTTCAAGTGCCAACAAATCTCTTCTAAGTCCAGGGAAATGAGGAAAGAGGAGTCACTACTCAAATCAAACTGCAAACTAGTCCTGGGAGCGGTGACAGAGCTAACACTTCCATGGTTTCTTGTGAATTATCCTTGCCAACATGGAATGAAGACACTCTCCAGTCCCTGTTCCACTAACTGGTGTCTTTACAGCATCCTAGTGCATGCCATATGTAGCGTGCTTATAGAAATAAGGTAGGCAGACTCTTAAAGTCTTTGCTACTTTAACCTAGGCCAATATTATTCTTTTTATGATGAAAGAAAGATGTTGTGGGACAGTTCTGTGTCAAAGTTGGAAAGAAGCTGATCTGGTCCCTTATCCATACTTTCCTGCCAAACATCCATGCTGACCAGAAAATATGTGCTTCCCGTAGGAATAAAATAAGCAATCCAGTGACAGTCTTGGAGGATTTCAGCTATGACCCAAATTTAGGGCTACTAATAGTTGGATAACAGTGCAGGAAAAGTCTAAACTAAAGAAAAAGTCAAGCATCAAGAATCATAAATATGTGTTTTTGAGGTGCAGTGCCTAACTATCCACATTACTGTGCCCTCCTGTAGCAGGTAAACAGCCTTGATTCACTGTATCTCAGTACTTTTGTGTTAAAGGGCTACTTCCTTTCTGTTCAAAGACCCACAGTTCTCTAGGGAAGATGTGAAGGAAAATAATATTAAGGGAAGATCCAGATCTGCCAAACAATCTTGAAAATCAAGGACAACTCTGAAAATCAGCTGCCTGACTCCAGTCAGGACTGCATGTAAAGCCTATCATATCTTAGCACCTCAAAACCCAGAAATCCTGATCCTCTACAAGACCTCACAGATCTGCCAGAGCAGGAGTGCTCCCTTTCATTGAAAGCAAGGTCAATACAGAGTGAGCAGTACAAAGGTTCTCTCCCTCCTGCCCTAAAAAACATCAGCTCACCTACCAGATTTTCTTCTAGGAATCATTTTGTGTGAATCTGTGTCAAGCAGCTATGTCCAAACAACATATTTTTACTTTGCATGGCTTTTCATAAGAAAACAAAGGTGCTACAGCACCTCCAAGTTCATTGCTGGAGCAGATTTTTTTTTTTTAATTAACCTAAAATTAATCTAAAGCATTTGATCAGCCTACCTGTCTTCTTCTGGTACCATGCATTTCAGGAGATATGAAATTAGGCAACTAAGATATTTCAGGGAAGATTGCCTGATTATCTTGACAGGACCGTCCCATTCATACTGCGATCCCATCTGTTTATACTCCTGGCCACGTGTTGTAGAGGTCAAGACATCTGCCGACAGAGAATAACTGGCGCGTGTGATGCTGCATGTGTAACGCGCTGCCAGCTGGCTGCGTAAAGCCTCGCTCTCCCCGCGTCCTCCACGTGTGTCCAGACCAGGCCAGTACTAGAAGTCATGAAGCTGATGACGGGAATGGTTTTGCTGACCTCTGCCAAATCTTGTACACTGCGCTACAGTGCCGGGATGGATCTCGAATGTCCCAGAGCAGTCGTATGTTTGCGGCTCAACTGATGCAGCTCCGGGTCCTGGTTTATACCATTTTCTTGAAGTAGTCATAGCTTTTGACTCGTTTGATGATGGACAACCAGGTGATGACATGATGAAAGAACAGGCAAACAGTTATCCCTGGCTGGCGCTCTGCTTGACATTATTTTTAGAATTCCTCAGTTCCTCTGGACTATAAATTTGAGGGAAATCACAGCTAGTTATCTTTCTGCCTTTGTACAGGAGCCCTGGAGCACGTGCGGCTCCAGGAGAAGCTGCTCTTTAAAGTCATTTGCTCATGCACACATGCAGCCTGACATTGCACAGATATACACGTGCACCTATAGCAGAGTGCACAAGCACTGCAGCATCTCGGTTAGCAAGGTTAGCATATATCATCATTCCTCTAGCTACTCTCTAGTGGAATTAATATGTAGGAATACTTGGAAGCGAAATGGTTTGTCAAGTCTTAACTTTCAGTGACCTTCCTAAGCCTGCATTTGTGAGCTGAGAAAGAGAATGAATTGACCATTATAACGCTGTATCATAAATCACACAGGATCCCCTGTGTGGAAGTGCTGTCAGTGATTATTGTTAATTTTATGTTCCACTGTCAGAATTAGTGGAGGGCAAAACTGTAAAAGCTGTATATCTACGCAGAAGTGTCATCTGAACAATGCAATTGTAACCAGACCATGTACTATTAGGAGGCCTATTCTCTAACTTCTGAAAACTTTTCAGAGCTTGAAAATTTATATTGCCTTAAATTTGGATGAAATGATTAAGTTTTACTTACAGCAAAAAAAAAAAAAATGTAGTTGAAAAAAATAGTATCCCCAAGGTGGTCTTGATTAATTCAAATCAAGCCTTGTATGCACAATAAAGAAAAGTTGCATTTCAAATAGAAGCCCAAGTATTTTTTTTAGAAATGTAAAACAACGCTCTCCGACTTTCTTCCTCAGAATAAAACAACTACAACAAAAAAGGACACATCCGAGTTGTTTCTTAGATGCAGGTTCTCTTCTGGCAATTTTCCTTGGGGTGAACGTTGTTTTAACAGGAAAAGATTGACCCAGCTCTGCTGGGGATGCCTTGGCTGGGGCTCCTGGAGGGAGCTCCCATGGTCCTTGTGGCATCTAACCTAGCACATGGCAGCGGTGACGTCTTTCTCGTAGTTTTAAATATAAACTTTAAAGTGATGTTTGTGATTTTGGAGGAAGGAAGGTGATGTTTAGACTTTCCATGCCATGGAGGCATGATTATTTTTAAGTAATCTTGCATCATTGCGAAGTGGTACAAAGTTAGAGGAAGTTGAGGGTTGAGGGCATAAACATTCCCATTGTGTGTTTCTGCTGTTACCCAACAGTTGCCCGGGAACTCTCTTTTTAGGTACAATTTCTACTAATAATTTAGTACTTCTGTTTTACCATTATATGTAATGTGCCATAGAAAAGAAATAATATCACCTGAATGGAAAACACTGTTCCCAGGTGAGATCTTTGCATTCGTTTTAGCAAGCACCTCATCGAGTTTGGGGAACCACCGTTAAGATCCAGAAAGTTTTCCTTCATGCGCCAGCTCCATAGCAGGCGTCCGGTCATACCTGAACAAACCTAAGTGCAATGTGGAGAAGCAATGGCTACTTCAGCCTGGGCATCACCAAACTTGTAAGATTGAGGGTGAGGAGAGAGAGCTGAAAACTGCTCAGCAGATTCTCTTTTCCAGCATTTTTTTTGTAATCACAGCCAGAGGATGAGGAGCTTACATCCTTCTTCCTTCCTCCTTTCTCCTCCCTGGTTTGCAGCAGGTGTGGGTGTCCCTGCATGCCGAGGAGGATCCCACGAGAGCGCTGTGGCTCCCCGAGGCACCCGCGCCATCCTGCTGGACTCGGAGACGTGGCCATGAGAGGTCCCCATGGTGGTGGCTTTGGGGGCAGCCCGTGGACATAGCTGCTGCCAGAGCGTTACAGGAAAAAACAGCCCAATTAAAGGACCAAGGTGCCAAAGGGATTACTAGGATGTCTAGCAAATCATACTGGACTTTGGCATCTAAGCTCCATTCCAAATTGGGGAGTTCTAAGTTTTTTCATGTTCCTATTAGTAAGGCTACCAGGCTAAGAGACAGCCGTGTAAGGCTGGGTGTTTTTTTCTTTTTTTTTTCTTTTTTTTTGATGATGACATCTGATGTTTTTGTTTTGTTTTAAGAGCAGGAAGATTTTGACAGAACTGCCTGCAGCTCTTTTTCACGTTACAGTGTTCATCGTGGCACAATGACAGAATTGAATCACTGGTAGCAACAGTGGGAATTTTTGGCAAAAAAAGTATAATACAGACAGAGCCGAAGTGTTCTGCTAACTAAAACAGTAGCTGTATTTTGAGAGAGCTAGACATGACTGTTTTGATCCAATGTGGTGTTAATCACAAGAATACATAACTGCTTTCCTATGAACTTTCCCCTTAAAAATATCCAGTGATATCACCTGATGTTTTGCACGAATGCTCAGTATAACTAGAATTTAGAACAGCTGGCTCTACATAAACTTGGAATATTCATAGGTCAAATATTAGTGTAAAAATAAAAACATTTTGAAAATGAAAACAGAAGCACAGTATTTGAAAAATACTCAGTGTGCAGATGTACTTCATGGCTTGAATAGCTTTACAAATTAATCAAGACAGCATTAACACTTGTTTTGCAGAAGTCAAATTTCCCAATTGTAAATAAGAAAGTGTTTTTCAAGGAGTATTCCAAAGACGTGTTATTCTATGTGTTTTAATCATCTTTTGCAGCTTAAAAAGAGCATGAATCAGCTATTTGAGGCCTCCTTGTAAATAAAGTATATTTAATCAAACTAGAATCCTGCTACTGGCAAGGAGAGTTGCATGTCCTTTTACCAAATACAAGTTTAAATATTTGCTGTGTTTAAATCATGTATATAAAAATGCAAGTGCACAGGCAGTGTTCTTATCTTGTCATTGACTGCACTACATTCACGTGGCATGTATGGCCAAGGTATTAGACACTGTGTTTGCATAAGGGCTAAAGGGTGACATAATGTCTATTAAAGCATAATCACTTAGCTCCACACCAGGCAACAAGGAGCATGTAAAAAATGAAAGCAGATTAAAGTCTGTGGGCTGTGATGTTCACAGCCATGAGGAAAGAGTAGTTGGAGAGAAGGGTCTATAGTTTGTCTCAGAGGTTTTTGTGTTATTGCAAGATGCGTTTTTGCATCAGTGTGTCTCCTGACCACTACTCCCTGGAGTTTCCACACCGTTTGAGAGATGAATTAGGGAGGATAAAACCATGAGCAGTGAATCCAAGCCCTCTTAAACAGGAATATAATCATTCAACTAAGTTGGAGAAAATGCTGAATTGTAACAAGTACTTAAAACACACAAAATACTTGACCTCTCTTGCCTTACTGAGGTCAGAGGACTCTCTCTTTGGAACCCGGTAAAAGGGACCCAGAGCCACTGGGTACTGTGGGACAAGCCAAGATGCAGCCTGGCGAGGAGTAGCATGCACTCCTTGTAAAGCACCCAGTCCTTGGTGGCCTATGGTGAACTGGGGATCCAAATTTTGTGCCAAATGTGTCTCTAGCCAGTATCAAGGAATGCTGAGCTCTGAGATGTGAAACTAGGCTTTTAAAATGTCAATATCAGCCTTGGAAAATTTTGAATCCCAGATATACAAGTGAGTGAGTGAAGATGTGTGGTTGTTTTTAAGTATCAAGTTTACAATGAACTGGAAGGTGATTTGGTATTCAGTAGTGATTTTAGTAATTAAATAAGCTTTTCTCATTGCATTTAACATGTGTGCAATTTAAAAATTCTAGATTTTGTCTGGTATGTAATTGGTATTTGAATATCTATGCAAAGATTTGATCTACAATTACAGAAGGCAGGTGCTTGACTTAAATACATAATATTAAAAAGCAAATGCTTCATTTCAAAAAAACAACAGTCTCTTTTGCCCAAAAAACTGTCATCTCGAGACTGTATTTTGAGCTTGCAGACCATTTTACTTAATTACTGTAACATCAAAAGTCTTTGACATGAAAGGGACCAAGCAGTGACTATACAAGATAATGATTTGTTTATAAAAATAATTTAAACAGCATATGAACAGGATAAACATGCACGTCCTGCCAAAATTCACTGTATGTTCTGCAGGTTTTAGTGATTGTGAAGCTCTTGGCTTGCCCTTTCAATTTATTTTATTTCACCAAAAAAAAAAAGAAAAAAAAAAGGAAAAAAGAGAAAAGGGAAGAAAGAAAAAGAGGGAAAAATAAAAAACATTCTCATACTTAAGGACTTAAGGAGGTTCCAACTTATACTATGGGTGATAGCTGGAAAGAAAATATATGTTTGTTTAAGTCAATACAAGAGATATTTTCACTTTGAGATCTGTCTGTGTTTTGTCTCTTGCATGTGATAGCTTTTATACTTTAATGATTGTAACAGCCATCCCATCCAAAAATGTTCCATTCTGCAGGATATGGAATGCTCATTACTTATTAGACAATATAAAGATATTACTCTGTCTTTTATCCAAGGCCTCAAAACACTTCATAAATGTTGAAGTCGCCCAACGTGCTCTGACTAATGTAAATTGCTATTAAACTCATTTTCCAAATGGCTAAAATGAGGCTCAGAGTGCATGACTGAACCAGGACTATGATGAGATCCTTGACATTCTTACTTGCAGTCCTATGATCTAACTGCTAAACCACACTCCACGTTACTGTGTTGGCAGGTATCCAAGCGACTTGTCGAGTCAGTGGAACAGTATAATCTTATTCAGTAAAATCAGTCTATCTTCAGGTCACAATGCTGGAAAGTTGGAGGCTAAGAATTCTCACTTGACTCATTTATTTCCTTCGCACTTACGATTCTTTCTCATCAGTACTGCAAAACCTGTATATTCTATTTCCTCTCTCTGTTAGAGATAAGAGTCCTCAGCCATGATTAAAAGCATTAGTTTAATATCAGTAATCCCTCTGATCTTTGTGGGCATTATCCAAATACAAATACTTGCCAGAAGTCCATTTATATGCGATGATTACTATTTGCACAAAGTGATAGAAAATATTATTATTAATAATATAGGAAATAATAATAATATGCAATAATAACAATATAGGAAGACTTGAGTGCAATGGGTGGTAGTATGAGTGTGTACATGTATTTATGGGGGAGGGGACACTCAGAGACCTAGGAGGGACTAACCCTCTACTATCTGCAGTACATGGGGTACCGGTCATAAGCAGACCCTGTCAGAAGTCACCACAGTAGCATGTAATAACAGGAGAAACTGTGTACTTGGGGGAAAACAGAGGGTAGTGAATAGAATATTTTCCCTCAATGTCGCTTGAATTCTGATTTAAAGAGTGAAACAAAATTTTTGTCATTTTGGGAAAGAGAGTACAGTATTTCTGAGGCAAGGGGAGAGCTGCAGTTGTTCTCAGTGGAGGTGCTAGGCTCACAGAAGGCTGAGCCGTGGTTGAAAAATGTGTTCTTTAGCCACAAAACCAGAAGACGTCAGTGCCGTGAAAACGACATCAGAGTGAGCCAGTGCTGGGGCCAGTTGTAGCCTCTGTATTCTTTAGGAGTCTATAGGTGTGTAGCCATAAGGTGAGACTTGTCTGTCTGGTCCCATGTTGGAAGGGATGCAGTCGGCAATAGCAGCCCCGAGCTCCTTCTGGTGTTGATGCTTTCTCAGTGTGTAACAATGTCTGGGGAGCTAAAATTAGGTTCAAATGAAGTTCTAACATTAATACTAGTTGAGTGAACTATAGCTTAAACCATTCTGAAAATTGTTCCGTTTTTATGCATGCATTAAGGAGCAACTCTTGCATAGGGGTGCAAGTTGACTGGAAAATGTTAGGGAAGTTGGTAAAAGTTCGGTTGACTTATGGCAGTATGAAGGCAGTGGAAGTGGTATGCTTAGGTAAAGCAGTGTCCATGGTGAAGTAAGACAAAAGGTAGCTGTTCTTCTAAGTTAAATGTATTGGTAGCTTTGTTAAGAAACTCTTAATATAAATATAGCATAATGGCTCAAGTTAGTATAAAGACTGCTTTGTATTTCAGGAGCTATTGGAATTGGGTCTATCTGATAGTTTTGCTATCACAGATCTCAGTAAAAACAGTTTTATGGGGTCCCAAAATACTCTGTTGCTTCTGGCAGCAGTGGTGCTGGCAGCTGTGATTCACTAAGACTTGAAGAGATAGTCCATTAATTCATGCCACTCTCCAGAATAAACATAGCAAACCTCCTCTGAAATAACACATGGTAAATCCTTGTTGTCACTCAAAACTGAACATTTGTCTTCAGAAAGGGGTAGTGAAAGAAGCTGCCCATCTCTTGATGAGTGGGAAAATAAACAGAAGATGAATTGTGCATTGTGTTATGCTTGACATGGCAAAGCTCCGGGTAGAATAACAACAGACCTTTCTTAATGTGTTATCCATGTTAAAGGAGGACATTATCTAAATAGTGCCCACTAGGCAGATTATCGGTTGATGTAAACTGTCATGGCCCTCTGGTGTATGGATCCGCAGTGGGAACTGCAGCCTCTTTTTCCCTTGCTGTGGATCTGCTCTCTTACCTCAGGCACTTTCTCTTGGAAGGACAGATTTCAGCACCCTGCACATCAGGTCTTTGAAGACCAGGGCCTCTCCTCCTCTGTACTACAAGATTTCTGAAGGTTGTTGCAAGTTTGGATTGCTTGCAGTGTACAGATGTTTTGTGAAGCTTGTTATTTTCTATGTTGGAGGTTATGAGTCAGATTACTGTTACCAAAATGTTTGTGTGAAATCATTTCTGAGTCATATATTTGCATCATATACAACCTGTCTGACAATCAAAACATTCAGCACTCAGCTAATGATTGTACTAAGTTTCCAACACTGTGCTCCAACATAATTGCACAGCAAAGTGCAATATATCTCTTTGACAAGGTTCTTCATGTGTCTTGTAGTGTCAGAACATCACAATTCCTACTATTTGAAGTTATCAGATAAATGTATACTTTATTGCATGCAACAAAATTAAAAATAGTGAGAGGCAGTTCCCTTGCAAACAGAAAGCTCTGCAGCTATTCCTGGAAACTTGTTTTTTTCACTCCCCAAGGAAATATAATTTTCAAGACGTTTCATAGTGATTTTAACCTTTTTCCATCCAGGGAGGTGTCTGATTAAGGTTTATTACTGAATTAATGGACAGTTGTGACTATTTGCATGGAGAAATTGTTTGAATTCCAGGATTCGGCAGCTGCCTGGAAGGTTGTTTGGTAGTTTCTGCAATATAGTTTATAAGCTGGAACTGGAGGATTTTTAACAATGTGGAAAACATAAACAGTCTATAAAATACAACTTAATGCATGCTATGTTTATCTGTTGTATAACTTCTGGCATAAATAGGGGTCACTTACAAAAATGTCCTGAATAAGTAAGGCAAACATTTAAATCTGTATTTACCTATGCGGTGTGAGAACTAGGGGCAGGACTGTTTGTTGCCCCATCCCAGCAAAACCAGGAATCCCCTTTAATTGTCCTTCTCAAACAGAATGGGGGAAACACAAAACAAAAACTCTCAACTTTTTGTTTAGGGAACAGCCAAGGAGACTAAAAATACATAGGGGCGTAGGGCTGCTCTTGTGTTTGTTTTCAAATAACTTTCACTGAAAAAGCATGTGGATAGTGAAATGGAAAATGATTTTAGGGCTGACTTGTCCGAAGCATGGTTTACAGTCTCAGGAATTGGCTTTTGGGAGCTCAGTTACATTTGTGAAGGGCACTGGCAGCTCCTTTTAAGTATAAAATATCTTTGAATTTCCTCACTTTTTCTAAACCGGCAGAGTGAGAACTACAGGATGGGTTATCATGACATTTTTACATTTGTAGTGAAATTCATTATGGACAATATAAGTGCCTAGACCATGCTTAGTAATTAGTGAGCCTGCATTTAGAGCAATAAAAGGGTTCCCCATGCAGTGTTAGTGAGCACCATCCTTGCTTACCCACTCTCTTTGGACAGCGTCAATGACAAATACATACTGTGTTAAATTCTAGCCCTGTAAACAAACACAGCTGCTGAATCTAGAATCAGTACTCAGAGTGGTTAAAAACGGTGATGCATTGGTAGTGAGATCACAGCAGAAAAAATATATAGCATATGAGGCTGCATTTAAGATCAAGACTGCCCTCAACTCTGTTTTTGTTTGTATGTTTTCATCCATTTATGACACTGTAGGATAACTTGAGTGTAAAAATGGAGTTGTTTTAATTGTCAGAGCATTTAGCTCAGTCTGTTGAGAGCATTAAATACTGATGGGCCGATCGTAACAAGCTTTTGTTACAGAGTCTGAACTGATGAACAAAAGCTTGAAATACATATTTCATATCTCTCTTTCTCATACCAATATGTCATCAGTTTGGTTATCTGATCTTTGTTGCTATTTGTTACTATGTATATATGTGTATGTGTGTGCACACATATGTGTATATATATCTGTATCTCTGTGCAGGGATATGTTTCTCCCTGTGCAGGGAGATTTATCTGGCATTTCACCTCAACTAAAATGTATTTAGAAGTCCTGGATTTCTTAACAAGGGGCCTGAAGCTTTGAACATAAGAAACCTTGGGGCCAAGCCTGCTAGGTCACTGGCAAATGCTGCAGCACTTACACTATAATTTGTCTTGTGGCCTAGTTATATGTTTTGACATCCCTGAGCTGACTAATTGCTCTAGGGAGAAAAATGAAGTAAAGAATGGCCTTGGTTACTGTAGTAGAAAAGCTTCCAATCCTCTGTCCATCACATCAATTATTTAGTCACTGTTGTACATTCACTGCAAGACCTAGCACAGTGGGGCTCCTACGGCTTGCCACAAGGCAATTAAATTATGCATTTGACGTCATATTGTGCATCACCTATCCTACTGAAGGATTAAAGAGATTTCTTTTCCTCCTTGGCTTTGAAAGAAAGAGAAGGCTAAAGGAACTAGACGATTCAGGTGGAAAGTAATGGAGAGCAGATATGAGAGCATATAAATCACCAAGTACAACTCAGGCTGGTACCTGAGGCAAAGTTATTTGGGAGTTCTCCAGTGCAACCCACACACATTTGTATGTTCTCAGTTGAGGAAAGCTGGGTTGTCATCTTCCAAGTGTTCTCTGTGAAGAATTCACTTTTGTCAAACCTGTGCTGGTACAAGTGGTACGTGTGGTCGTGTTGTTTCGCTTTGCTTTCCAAGAGTCTTGTCCATATGTCCATTTCCAGGAGTCTGGGCCAGCTTGCCCATATGTGGATGACAAGGCTTGCCTTCTCCACACCTTCCTTTGGACTCTGCAGTTTGCTGGAGGCTCCAGGGGGACCTGGTGGCTCTCCGTGGTTCCTCCCACCTGTGTGGGCTCACCAAGCTGCCTCAAAGCTGCCTCAAAGCAAGGGGCAGGTTGTCTCCTTCTGCAAGCCTGGGCTCATGTGGCGTGGGGAGAAGAGGACGACCTAGTAGCTATGTGGAGCACCAGGGCTTTCTGCACTCGTAGGTCCAGCGGATGCCATCACACACGCTCATGCAGAGATGAGGATTTTCAGTAGAAAACTCTTAAATCTGGGGGTTCAATCCAAACTCAAAAAGAAAAAAAAAATCATGCTTGGTAAAATTAAAATCTATGAAATAGACTTGTAACAGCCCTGGTTTGAAAACCATAGACATTTCATAGCCATCTGGATCGTTGCTTCAAAGCTGGTCTCTTCCACACTCTACCATGACATGTGATGGTGCCATCCTAGTTAGAAATCCCTTTGCCTTTAAAAATAATTGGGTACCAAAATTGCTGTATACCCCACTGTGCAGTTGTGACTTTTGTCACGTGTGCTGAACATGACTGAAGCACATGAGTGGTTCTGATTCTGGAAACTCCCTGTGCTGTTATCCCTACTAAACTACATACTGGCATGAAGAATTCAAACTGTCAGCCTGGCACTTTCCATAAACACTAAATTGACTCAGAGTGGCTAGGTGCAGTGCTATAAAACATACCGTTTGAGTCTTATTGCCAAGAAAAAAAAAATGTAAATAGTAGACTTACAGCATGAGGTCTAATTTCTGTGCTTATGCCTTCTACATTTCCATTTTTGCATCAGCTTGGCAAGAAGTTAACTTAAATGTCAAAACTATTTTTATGTAAATATATGCATTATTGAATCTCTTACTCATAAAGCAAATAGTACTTTAAACCCACACAAAACAGCTGAAGTTATATATATTTTCTCACTACTGAATTTGGCTTTTACTAACTTGGAGTTGACCATCCAAAATTAAGTTAGGAATCAAGGGCACTTTATTTTCCAGGTAGTAATGTATATATTCTTGGCTTTGGACTGTACTAATTTAGGATGGAAGAAAACTTGGTTTTTGCTACAGATACTCTTAGTGATTATAAAAAGAGAGCGATCATGATTAAATCAATACATTATTAGCGAGCCTTTCTAAAATTCTGAAAATCCACAGAAAAATAAGAATAATAAGATATCATGAAGGATTTGATATCAAGCAGTATTTTTTTAGAGCATTTCCTGCCGAAAATGCAATTTAGTGCCAGTACCTAGGGTAATGGGTGCCAGTCCCGGTACCTAGGGTAATGGCTGTAGCCTGAAAATAGCCCTGCAGATTGCATTGATGCTGCTTGGATAGCAAGAACAGCAAAATCTGCATTTAGTAAGTACAAACAAAATCAAAATAGGATTTAGGGGTTATGCACTAGAAGAGGATACTCACTGTCGTTCTAGTATTTCATGGCCATTTCACACTTTTCCTTGCTCCACTGCCCTCATGTCTATGGGAAGTTAGCTAAGGTCGGTATATGGATTTCCTTAAAATAAGGGGAAGAGTTCTCCAGAATTTCATGCAGACAAGAACTTGTTCCAAAATCCCCCCAAAAAACTTTTGTCATGAGTCTGCCATAGTGTCCTGGTGGTATCCATTGACATGAAAGGTGACACCTTCAATGTGGAAGCAGTCGGAGCAGAGCTTGGCACTGATTTTTGCTTTCACATGTGCTGAAGTCAGGGATCCCCTGAGTGTATTTGCTGCTAGGGCATTCAAGCTGAGTAGGATCCAAAGAAACAAGGCAGGAGAAGAGGAGGGAATCCTCAGCAGAACTGTATATGATCTGTCAACTCTGATTTCAATTAAGTTTTTAAATCAGTTATCCAGCCATCTAGTGCAAATGAATTTTGGTCTGAATTGCTTGGAAACTACCATCTTTGGATTGTAAAATAATTGTCTCTCACTGTCTGTGGCATAAAATGTGTACATGGGTATTTCTGCTGTTTGTTGTTTGGATAAACCCAAGCTATTCAAGGAAAAAAAAGCTCAGAGTGATTTTTGAAGCAGGTGGGCTGTGAAATCAGCCGTGGTTATGTGAGGCTGAGGTGGCTGTGAAGCACAACTGGGGAAAATCATTGCAAGAGGAAGAAAAAAACTTATAATACGTCAGATTGTATGAACAGAATGACAGAATATGAAATACCTCACTGGTGTCAAAGCAGATATTGCAGTCAGTCAGGGGTGGCCACGTCCAGTCTATGACTTGGCCTGGCTATGCGCATCCAACCTCTAGACCACTTCTAGAGAAGGAGAGGAGAAATAGCAAGGGCAGGAGGAATAGACTGAACCAAGAAGGTGCTCTGCTTTTGGTCTGTCCCATACAGAGTGACTCCGTAAGTTCGCTTTGGAGCAGGAGGAGCAGGCATGCAATTTCTAAGAAGGATGTTTTAAGAGATTCCGTTTCCTGAAAGTAATATTTTCATCTGGATGAAACCAAGTTGGTTTTCTTGTTGGTGAAGTTTTTGGTCATTTTGCTTCTTCTTTTGTATTTTCTCTTTTGCATGATCCAGATATAAGCACTAATTATGATGTCTTCTTGCTTTGGAAGTCTAGATGTATGGAAGGGGCAAAAGTCACAGTTTTTTAATTAGAGCAACCAAAGGAGCTGAGAAAACTGGCCACCTCCAGGCCTTGAAAGCTGTTCTGTCAGAGAAATCATCTGAACCCTCTGAATTCTCTGAAGTGTGAGTGCATCTGCTTTTGGGAACCCTAGGAACCATCTGCATCCGCGGGAAGCCTGTCATCGGAAAAGCACCCCAGCAGTGCAGGGATGCAGCCCAGGGTGGTGTCCCTGAGGCACTCAGAGATGTCCGGGAAGGAAGGCTGACAGAGCTGTCCGAGAGGAAATGATGCTCATATCGCTTTTCTGGTGATGCCCGTTTCTAGGCAAACCCATCATCATGTTCTTTATTCTTGCTCATTAAGCGCAGTGTGTGCTAGCAGACTGTTGAGAGTAGGCGAGTCTGGGTTGTCCTTAAATGTGAGCCCTAAGGAAAAACTGAAATAACAGATGAATAAAATTGTTGTGGCTTAGCTTGCACCGTAATAACTGTTTTCTTTTTTAAATGCATTTTTTTGAAAGTGAAGGGAAACCAATTACAATCACATTTAAAGCAAACAGACTTTCCTATATTCGACTGAGATGCGTGATTCATCTCGACTGGCCTTTTCTGCGTTTTGCTTGTGCTGCAGTCATTCCATGAGCTTATTTTGTTAACTTAGCCACCTGAACAAATTAAGCACATGTCATCGTGCCGTGTCCATTTTATTATGTACCTGCTGGTCACAGTCAGAGCATCTTCATTTTCACCTTTTTCTCTGCATAGCCACAGGAGAGAATTCATCCTGTGGGTTTTTTTTCCAGCCTTTGAAAGCTTATTGTTTGCTTGTTTGTTTGTTTTTGTGCAGATTATGTAAATATCATGAACACCTTTCCATTGCTTTGGTATTTCTGTGTTTGCTAAAGGTTTGAAGTGCAGGGGTGGTAAGCTAAATTATAAAAAATGGTGCTTTTATTATCAGCAGTGGTGCACACAAAAAACAAGAAAGATGAAAGGCAGCTGGGACTAGCAAGAATCCTGTGAACCACGGAATTTGCTCTTCCAACATTGCAGACAACTAAGTCATAAGCAATTTGTACAGAAAACTCTACAGAGAATCTGTCCAGTTTTCTCTCATGTGTCACAGGTCATAGAATACTTGCCAATTACCCTAGAAAAAAATGAAGAGAAGTGAAAAAAACAAAGCCTAGATCTGCAGGCTGCCAGAGGAGAGAGGAGAGATGATTTTTTTTTTTTTTCCCCATTTCTCAGGAGAGATCAGTGGATCAGTGTGGTCCTCACAGCACTTACAGCAATGAAACATGTGCTAGATGATGTTCCCAATGTGGGACATGAGCTGTGTTCAGTGCCACAAAGGTAGGTGAAAAAAATTAAACACTCACTGTTAGTTTGATTTGAGGAAATTTTCTTTGCTAGTCTTAGACGTTGCAATTCCTGTCTTTGGATGCAAGAGCAGGACTGGATCACTGGATCCCAGCAAGCTATGGTGCCACTAGGAGCACTGAGGCTCTTGCTGTAGTCATGGTCAATCTGATGCTTTCACAGGAGGATAGAAAAAGAGCCTCAGGCTATCAGTGCCAGGCATGAAACACAGGACTAACACAGGGCAGCTATGGGATAAAGGCTCATGTCTCATTTCATTCTGGTTTGGCAATACAAACAAATTTGACACCTCTGAGCTGATTTCACAAGTTTTAGGTTCTAATTCCAGGAGCTACAGGAATAGTGATTAAGTAGGACAAATAAAATCCCAAATCCTCTCTCTGTTTTTCACATGTATTTGTGTGTGCATGTGCTCACTCTGTCTACCACTTATGCTCATGGTCAGCTTGCTCTTAAGAGAATCTGATATTTGCAGATAGATGAAGATCTTGGAAGTATTTTCAAAGAGATGTAAACCATAGGTAGTGTAAACTAACCTTGCTGAATGAACATGCTTTTTTTCAAATTAATTTCTTTTTGGTCTGCCTTGTGACATCTATAGTGGTTTAATAATACATGAATTAGTATTTGAAGAAGCACTGGCTAGAAGTCGCTGTTCAGCATGTCCCAGATATGAGTTTAATCTTAGATAATGCTTGAAATAGTATCCTTACAAGTATCACAGAGATTGAACTCAGAAGACCTGACTACATGGAAATTGATTTTACATGATATGCAAACAATAGGTATCCTGTGTCAGGGTAACTGATATATTTGGAATATTTTTTTCTAGAAAATGATAGAGTTTAGTAATAATAGAAGTTGTTATTCTATTAAATGAAGTTTAAATGAAGCAGCATTAACAAATTATGTGTCTGTTAGAAATCGATGAGTAGGAAGTGATGTTAAATAGATACATAATTTAAGTGACTGTACTCTTTATTGAAGATGTAGCTAAATAAATAGTGAATTGAACAGTCAGTGAATAGAAATTGCAATAAATTTTATTATTTAGTGCACTTCTAAGGCCCCAAGGCAGGAATATATCTATATTCAGGAAAGCACTTAAGCACATGCTTTCCTGAATAGGGACAGTCCAAGACTTGTACTTAAGTGCTTTCCTGAACTTGGGCCAAAGTCTTCTAAGAGTTTATTTTGAAGACACTCTTTCCTTAATTAAAACACTCGGTTGAATTTAACAATTAGGTGTCAGCTTGCTTACTGTCACAGAGCAACTTTCTGTAACAGCAGGAGGTAGTACTATACAATAACTGAGGTCAGGAAGTGAAGACTGCTTCATCAGCTGACACTAGGAAAGGAAACTTAATTTTATTGGCCTCCCAATAGTTCCCTCTGGCGAATGCCAGCGGTCTAAAAGAAACTGAAGAACTCTGCCAAGAAATGGTCCAAAACTGTTTACAGAATCTGGTATGGAACCAGGCTGAGCTTAAGGCTTTTCCCCATTGTAATAGCTCTGAATTGCATTGTAATTTTTACTGGTGCAGCTAATACATGTGGCTGGGCCAGAGTGATCCCAGCCAGATGTTTTTTTCTGTTTATGTGGATGTAAAAGTTTTATTTGGTCATTCTTCATGAGTGTCCAGTTGCACTTTTTCTCACTTCTGTGGCTCAGAGCCAATGGTACTAATGGCACTATCAGATGATCTGAAGAAAGTGGAGTCATTGTAATGCTACTTTTTTTAACTCGCCCTCCAGGATCCTGGCTGGTCTCTATTGCTCTGAAATGCAGGAGCGAAATATTACTTATTCATTCGGTCCTTGATCACATTCGTCATTTGTTGCTTTCTACCTAAAGGAAGCAAAAGTTGCCATAACAGGCAGTTGCTTTCTTGGGAGGAAGAAGTGGGAGTCTGGTTTTAAGTGGTGTGAGGATATTAACACTAATAATGATAAAAATTAAGCTTTTCCCTGGAATGCGTGGATAAAGAGTCCTTATTCCCAGAAGAAGTGTCATTCATGCACCTACTGGAATGGCCAGCAAACACAGAAGGCTAAAATTTTGAGTAGTCTGGAGACAAAAGAGCAATTCTTGTGGGAAGATTTCTCTAGAGAGCTTTCTCAAGGCTATGCACTCAGGCATTCCTATCCAAAAATCATATTGCTGAAATGAGGTTTGTTGGAAGTGGTGTTTTAGTCTTGCCTGGTAACAGCTTCAGTTATCTACAGCAAAGGCAATTCACTGTTGGGCTTTCAGTCATGAGACAGACTTAAAACAAGGTTTATGGACTTTAAGGTCCTATTATGTTTTCTTTCTGGCCTCATAGGTTTACTGAGTGTATCCTTTGCCTTGTAAAGTAGAAGTAGATTACTAAGTAGATCAGTATCTTCTCTCTGTCTTGCTGCACAGATGTGACTCTGTTGTTACTGCGATTGTCCTGTGTTGATTATTTTCATTTTCTTGCTCTATAATTTGAGATCTGTAGCTGTGGGATAATATGCAGAGTCTAAGCCATGAGTTTTGTGTCAGTGTTTTCCTCTAAGTTCTCTGCGTAGGGTTTTTCTAAGGTAGAATAATGTTACTTTTTAGATCAGTATTTGAACTCTAAAGTGGAACAATGTAATATTGCATATTACCTATAGACAGCATTTTCTCTAGAACATGCTATTTGTTTTTTCCCTTTTACCAACAAAACAGAAAGACTCAAGTGTGAGCTAGTCTGTTACATGTTCAAACCTGCTTCTGAAAGAGTTTCCCATACAAAGCTTCATATGATGTTGTTCACTCTCTGTTCTTGCCTTCCAGTTGATTATCTCCAGTACCTGTTTCATCTTGCCCTTTAGGTTACAAGCTCCTGACTGAGGGGTGGAAAAGGACATTCCCTTCTAGTATAAATTTTATAGTGCACCAGCACAATGGGGTCCCAAGTGGTGTGAAACTTTAAAATGTTAGTTCTCTCATGAACTTTGAAGGACCTTACGCTGTTCTTGGCGTTGTCCAAGGGCCAGAAAATGTAACTTAATGGCTATCCTGTAACTGCGTAAAAAAATGGCCTCTGGAATATCACTGCTGTCAAGCTGTTGTTGGAGAATATTCTCGGATAGGGCTGCCTGGGCAAGGAGGAGAGGAACAAATGAGAAAATAACTTTTTGTGGAAAAAAAAAAGAAAAGAAGACTGTAGGGTTTGGTGAGTGCTAACTGGATCGCTGATAGGTTGATTTTTCCATGTTATGGAAAGTGTGCCAGAACACTACAATAAAATACATAATGCATTTCCTCTGCCTTCCCATTGTAAAACTTGAGAGTCATTTCATATTAACCAAAACCAGATACATCCATCAAGTTTCCATACTCTGAAGCAGTATAGGGTGGAGTGAAGCTGGTATTAATAGGTCTATTCATCACAATAAATTTTCCTGGTAGTTGTGGGTGGTTCAGATTATGTGAAGAAATGTCTCAGAAGCGATCGTCTCCACCCAGAAAAGCAGGAATTTGTAGCAGGGAGTGTCCTGCATACCGGTAATAAAATATGATGGCTAAATGAAGAATGTTTTCTTCAAGGGTTTTATTTTAAATTCAGGTGAACTGTGATTCAGCTAGCAATAAAATTCATTTTGGTTTCACAGGTGTTTTTTGATCTAGGTTGCTGGTCTATCCTCCATAGGTGAACACGCATTTGATTAAGACCCTGCCTTAAGCTGTCATATTCATGGTTCTCTCCTGGTGCACTATAAAAAGCTCTATAAAAATATGAAAGTTCTCTGGGGATCTAGTAATCGCTGTTCTCATCAACATAAACACAGAATTTCTGTGAATTTCTGTCATTATGCAATCTGTACATTCCTCTTCAGAATTATATTCTTTTTTTTTTTTGTGGCAGTGCTTAGCGTTAGTAGGAGAGCTGCATGGAGCTGGACATCATACCACTACATAACAGAGAGGAGAAATCCACCCTTGACAACAAAGAGGACATGACAGGATAAGAGTGACAACAGGGGTGGAGGATAAAGTAACAAACTGCACAGAGATTAATGGATAAATGATTACTCACATTAATTAAATCATATTAAACCAATTCTTTGATATATTGTATGTTATACATAAATGATGTGGGAACGTACATTTTGCAGGATTTCCTATCAGATTTAGAGATTTAAGTGATTTGTTTTTTAAAGGAAAATAAGAATCATACAAAATTTAAGGGTTAAGAACTCTTTGCTCAGAGAAGAACAGAGAGATAAAGTCTGTTGGGAAATTATGCACTTCTATTTACCTATACTAGTTCACTCTGCTGTTTGAAGAACATGTGTGTACAGAGACTGAAAGTGATCAACTGCATGGAAGGAAAGAGAAGACAAACCTCAGTGCGAAGTCTGAACATGAACGGAAGGGACTCCCTTCCAAATAGGGTGTTGGGGATATCAGGAATTCCTGTGACATTCATGGTAATGAAAAGCCACTGGAGCACAAGCCTATCTGCCATTACCTTCCTGCATCACTTGCTTTGGGCATCTTCAGAGGCAGCAAGGGTGACTCTGCATTTGGTAGTAGTCACTGGGGAATTTATGGGCACTGAGGACTGCCTGCTTCCTGTGTCTGTTAGATGGTCTTCCTGACTTTCCAAGCCTGAATAGTTGTTCTTATGTCAGCAATTTGAAATCGCTGAGGCTGGGAGGGGTGAAGACATATAAAAGCTGTCCAAAGAGACCAAACAGGAAAATGCATCCCCATATCTTACAGTAATATCTCTGAGTTTCTTTGTTGTAGATTGTGTATAGCAACTAAAGAGAAACCATACCCCAGATGAAGGACATAAGCTGTTTAGCTGAGACATGGGTCATGATTTGGTAAAGTCGTTTTGAGATGGTCATATTGTGGATGAGTGTAGGAGGCTAAAAGACAAGTCATGCCCTATCTATGTCATGTTTTACCACTTAAGCCTCTCATTTGCTAGTTCTGTAAATGCTTAAGTTTCTTGCCTAGGTCTGGAGCTTCCTATTCTTCCATTGGAGGAAAACAACCATCTTCACTGCAATCCAATCAGCAGGGTTCAAGATGTGCCTTAGTAGGCTTGCTTTGTACGTCTCATGGTTTGCACCGACTAATTGCCAGCCATCACACGTTAAAGATGGTGGGTGCCAGAGTGAATGTGTGGACAGTTACAGGCTTCTCTGAAATACGTGCCTCTGACGTGGCAGCAGAGGAATTCAGACAGTAAATCGGTACCGCATCTGCAGTGGTGAAAGGAGATCTGCAGTAAGACAGAGCGGGTGAAAACCAGCAAAAGGCTTGGGGCAGGCACATGTGTTGGTCAAGTAGGGATGCCTGCAGAGTGGGGAGTCCAAACTGGTAAAACAGACATGTAGGTGAGTAGGTGACAAGAGAGTATTTCAGAATCAATACCTCAGTGAGTGGGTGACTGAGTGTGGGCACGAGTGAGATGATCGAGCACTCTCTAGGCAGTTTGAATTTCAGTGCTGTGCAAAACGGCTGTAGCACTTGGCTACATACAATTGCCTCTGTCCAATGGGAAGAAAAGAAAAACGGCTTTTATGCTTTGGCTGGCTACAGTGGGTAGTCTTTAAGTGTTTGGCCAGTTCTGGTGGGCTCTGCTGATGCCGTTAGTCCCGTGCTCACCTGGCCTCTCCTCCCTTTCCAGGCACCGCAAATGCCTGAGGACAACTGCCTCCCTGCCAGGGAAACAAAATGGGGATGGATGGAGAAACTCTGCACATCATTTCCTCTGCTCCCTCATACTCCTACAAGTACTGGGAATCACTAGCTTGCATTTATTGTGAGTCTGTGCTTGTGCTCAACAGAAAATTTAAAATGAGGAGCCTGATTTAGTCACTGCCTTACCCTCTTAGTCTGAGAGGTAAATCTCTCTGTAATTAGTTATTGTTAATCTTGGTAGCTTCACTCCCCTCTGTCTAACAGGAGTGTTTTATCTCTTTGCTCTGTCCTGAATTACAGCTGAAGAAAATGTACAGGGCATCAACTACACATAGTGCTTGTGATGGTTTCTTATCTTTTTTTTTTCTGAAATAATCACTTTTTGAATTGAGATTTTTCAGCAAGTTCTTTTGTATTTCTGTACTTTTCTGCCTGTAGAATGATTTCCTACCAGAAAGAATGCAGATTGAAATGTTATTTACGAAAGAGTTCAGTAGCTACTAGCTACTAATTTGATTTTAAACTCTCATAGGTGAGGGTTAGTTCTAGTGTTTAGTTTTTCTTGTTAGTTCTAGTAAGCACTGATTTTGGTTTCACAGGCGTATGACTTGTTATGAATCACATGCTAGATTTCATCATTATTTTTTGTTCAAATATGAAAAAGATTTTTTTTAATTCACTTTTTTTTACAAGAGAGCTAAAGGTTATGGTTTGGGCTTTTTATGGTCGTTATTCATTTTTCTACTGTAATGGAATTGGGAAGAAGAGAACAATGAAAAACAAGAGTGTTTTCTGCATCAGAAGAGATTTTTTTTTCTCACTCATATTGGAATATGTAGTGGATATTTGTAAAAGTTTTTCTCATTTTCTAAAAGTCCCCCAAGCAAGTATTTTTTCTGAGAAAATATTTTAAATGTAAAACAATCTCATTTTCCAGTTATTTTGGGGATATTTTAAATTTCATTTTGGAGCTATTCTTCTAGGAGGATAATTTAGCAATTGGGTCTACCTTGTGAATCCATTTTTGTCAGTAACAGTCGTAACAGTTGTCCTCTTCTTTTTCACAAGCATAGGATTTTCAGGGGAGAACCATCCAAAACATACACAATGGGTGTAGAGTAAAATATGTAGCACAGAAGAATTATGTAGAAAATGCGCATCTCATGCACTGTGAGAAACACTGGGGGGAAAAAAAGTGTCATATTTGCAGGTTACTTTGTTGAATGCAAACAAAGTGAGGAGGTTACTAAAGTCTGGGATAAATTTCTTGGATCGTCTTTAAAAATAATTGAAAAATCAGTTCTTTTCATACAGTGATGCATAGCTATTTCTTTCACAGTATTGTTATTGCCATTTCATAACTTCATTTCTTGCACAGTACTTCTAAAATTCCTTTGCCATCTTTCTCAGATTTTACTTCAGTACATGTGCTTTTGCTATTAATCTCATTCTTAGGCATTCATTATGTTACTAACTTCTAGTTAGGTTACAGTCAATCTACAGGCTTTGTGCATTTTATTATCAGGCTGTGTTTGTGTTCAGTTTATGTTGTATGTGTAACTTTCTTCTTTCAGAATGAATCTGTTTAAATTGTGTCAACATAATTATATTATGGAATTCTTTGCCAAAGGATGAAATGTCAAATGAAATGCCAAAAGAATGAATGGCTCAGAAAGGGAGGGAGAATACATCTATTTGTAGCTGTTAAACATTGAGGTCTAGGTGCATTCCCTAGGAAGTTGGTGTATTTTCTGATGTCTGGAGGTATATGGCCAGGGTACCAATCCTTCAGTAGGTTTTTTCCTCTTACTCTCTTTCTAAGCGTTTCTAATTAACCACCCTTGGATCCTAGGCCATTTAAGCCTTTGGTCTGTTTCCTTAAGGCCTATTTTATTGCCTCATTAATCTGTATTCTGACTTGGGTTAGTGGCCTTCCATTCGTGGTATGAGTAGCAGGTAGCTCATCAGCAATAAGATGATGGAAACCTATGGGAAAGTGCTATCTATTCCTTGGTTTCTTGAGTGAAAAGTTCGCATTTTGAAAAGTGAGAAAACAGAGGAAACCACACTGTGAAAAGAATTGTAGCTTTCCGTCTAGCATAGTCTATGAGATTACATCTACAAGGACGTTTCTTGCATGTTTAGTTATCAGAAGAGCTAATGCAGTTTCTCTTGGATGCATTCTTGTGCTCCAGTGAAACATTTCGCTGCTCAGAAGGGGTGATTAGTAGTTTGTGGTTATATATAACCTGCCATTCAAAATATTTTACAGCTACCCAGAGATTAAAAAGGCCTAATAAGGAACTACGTGCCCTACAATGGCTGAGACATGGCAGCAAATAAGCATGAGCAAGCGAGGTAGTATCACCTAAAAGAGAGAAGGGTGAGTTTCATCCCTGTTCTGCAGCCTTCTGTGACAGTGTATTTTGATGAAGCAGTTGAAATGTGGCCAGCTCCTAGAGCTTTTTAGCTTGCCATAGAGCAGCGGGAGGCGGCCTTGTTGGAAATTGTCCCTTCTCTCATCTGTTTACGGTGGATTTTTTCATAGGACTTCCTGAGAGTCCTATCTGAGAGCATCCTGTCGCCATGACAAGAGTTTATCAGCATGCTACCATGGATAGATGACTACATTATTCTGTGATTTTTTTTTTTTATTCCACCATGAACCTTTTCTTCACATGAAAACTCCAGAAAGTGGGATTGCCAACCTTAGTTTTGTGTGTGTTTGAATAGCAGAAAAGCAAACGAAGATCAACAGCTCAGGTTTTTACCTTGGGTGAAAAGGATAAGATATTTGATACTTTTGTCCTTTGTACTCTGGGTTTTGAGCCTGAAGGTTTCCTTTTTTTTTTTTTTTTTTCCTCCATGTTTCCCTGTAGAAGGCTAGAAAGATACAATTATATGCATAATTTAATATTAAAACAAGTTGGTTTTAGTTTATTGGCTGACTGAGAATTTGGAATATATAAAAGCAAAAATAAATGTTTTACAGGACTCATGAGAAAACTCCTAGGTTTGGTAAAGAGATGAAGTGCAGTAGGGTGGTTCCAGTGCATCAGCTGTGCTATAGATGTGCTGTGACTGCAGGAAAACCCCTACTATTGGTCAGCTGGACAGATTTTACCACCAGGCTATGATAAACCCATATTATGCTGACAAGAAGTAAGGTATAGTGAGCACTATTTCAGTTCTAGATCTATCCTTTAAGGTCCTTTCTGTCCTTGAAAGTCTACCTAAATGGTACACACAGACCTATAAAAATTACATGCTATTAACATTGCCTTTGCATTATGAGAACACACACAAGTGGTAACCTTTTGAGGCAAGATTGTTTGGTTTGGACATACCTACAATTAGGGGGAGAAAAGTGCAAACAGCTGTTTCAAGGTTTTGTTTTGAATAAAAGTATCCAGTCCTAGCTCATGCTAGTTTATGCCAAGTTCTAGGTCACGGCCAGAGGGAGATCTTACAACTGATTTAGAAAGTCTTGAAATGACTCATAAAGCAAATGCCAGCCTGAACTGTAATGGCACCCATGGACACAGATGTGAAGTGGCCAGGGCTGGGGCCGGACAGGGGGTGAGTGGAGCCTCCCGAGCATGTTTGTGGTGCTCTCTGGCCATGTGGAGCTGTCCTACCACCACTGCAGGGCTTGAGTCCTGTGATGAGGCTGTTTAGCCTGGCGTCAGTCCATGCACTGTGCATTGTGCTCTAGCGGCAACGCATTTGTGTGTGTGTGTGTGTGTGTATTTGCTGGATCCTGCAAGAAGTTACTTGTTTTTCTTTTGGGGAGAAAGTGTTTTGGTGACATGAATTGATAACTGGGAAGCTACCTAGATTAGAAGGAGATACCTGGCGCTTATCAGCAATATGATGATGGAAAGCTGTGTGGAAAATGTTGTCTCTCCCTCGCTTCCTTGAGTTCAAAGTTCACATTTGAAAAAAGCAAGGAAACCACAAGGTGAAAATGGCTGCACTTTTCAATCTAGTGTAATCTCTGAGAATATGTCTAAAGGGACATAGTGACTTGCGTTGTTGGGACCTGGGCTCTAAATATTTACCTTGGAAAATGTCGATCATGTTGATGCTAGGTACTACTACTACTACTACTACCTTTTAGTTATGTTGCCATCAATTAAAGAGAAGGGCATAGAGTTGAGTGATGGCAAAATAGTTTCACAAATATTTGCTTGGTTTTGTAAAATAACTTTGTTTAACCATATTCACAGCTCCTTTTAAATTCATTGTCCACAAATAAGTAAGCAAATTGCCAGGAACTTTGGTTGTATGGTTGACAACTGAATAAGTATGGTATTGCAGAAAGACTATTTTGATTTAGAAAGTTTTTGTCTTCAAAAACTATTTCAGCAAAGCTAGGGGAAGAAACATTCCTATATAGATGCCTGCAAAAATCTACATATTACTGATGCTTAACATAAGAGTGTATGACTTTAGTTGGGTTGCATGTGTGAGTAAAATAAGCCTGTAAATTTACTGTACCCTAAACAAGCCAATAGCTTAGGCAATGAACACCTGTTCCGAAGTGCGTATCCTTTACTGACAATCTCAGGTGTCAATAATCAGAGTGGATTATTCAAATGTTAATTATTCAAATTATTCAAAGCTGAGATAATCACAAACTGCACATTGACAACCAGAAAGTGGAACCAGGCAAAACGAAAAAGTTAGTTTGACCATCTGAATTTTTGCAATATGGGTCATTCTGAGAACATTCTGAGCTGAGGGCAGAGCAAATATTTGAAGCTAAATGAGAGCATAAGTTCAAGAGATTTTTTTCTTTTTCTTTCACAAGCTAAAATTTGGAAAGACTGACTTGTCATCGTGGCTGTCATGGAAAGTGAGTGTCTCTCTGAAGTCTCCAAAGAGACCATTTCTAATAGTTATTCTAATGTTTCTAATGAGATCCTAGCAGAAGGAAGGTTTCTGTCAAGAAGGCATTTGCTATCTCTGCATGAAGTAAGAAAAGCAAATGTAGGTGGAATTGGCTCACTTTTAGTCCACCTCATTTACCTGGAAGTACACTACTATACAGGAGGCCCACTGTGCTCTACAGCCAATGGGATTCCATGTGAAAAGATTTACTTCTTCCATATGCTTCTTCTAGTGTGTTTCTGACAATTTATCTTGAGCATTGAATTTTATTTTGTACATTTATTATTTCTGTGTGTTCAGAGTGTGTATGATATAAGTTTTACTTTGTAGTCTTAAGGTATTCTTGTTCATTTTTGTATTACCATTAGGATGAGATTTGTCAGATATCTCAGTTGAGAAGTCAGTGTTGTATCTGCTTTTCATCCAGAAGAAGTGTAAAAGGGAGTTAAACAGCTTTTGGATTAAGAGGTGAAAAGATGGGTGCTGTTGCCTAAGGTACAGGTAGCATGCAAGGGCCAGGCAGTGGGTGCACTATGTGGATAGAGAGATTTTTCTCTAGGCTTGAAGGAAATACCAATGACTGTGCATTGTTTTTATGAAGGAGCAGGGGGTAATATGTAAGAACCAAAGTGGAAATCACTGGGCAATGCATGATGTTCCTTCCTGGAGAAGGAAGAGGTGCTCATCATGTGAGTGGTGAGCAAAGGGAAAGATGTAGACTTCTGGGAACACAGTGTGAGTGCTCTACTTGTTTGGTTTCTGCTGTATTTAAAGAAATAGGACTTTGCATATGGATGCACTCTCAGTAAATCAGTTGTATTAGACAGAGGAAGCCCTCGACAACAGCAAGTAGTCCCTGTGGCAAGAGATGTTTCAGGGTCCCCAGTTCTAAGTAACTAAAAAATCCCAATCATGGTCCCCAGCTTAAGAAAAAGTACATCAAATGCAGACCATACTTGAATGAAGATTTCCTGACAACTGGAAATCCTCTTTTTCCACCAATCTTTAACTGGCTCTGACTTCTTCTCCTAATGGAAACAACCTGCAAGATCCTAGTTATTGGCCGGCGGCTCAGGACAGAGGAGGTAACGGCACTGTTCAGTGCAGAGAGCAGACTTCGTTGGTGCTTTGTCAAGTGTCTTGCCTGCTCATTCACTGCGGCAGTGAGTCAGCCCTGGTCCCAGACTCCCTGCTCCAGCACTCTGTCACACCAGATCACTCTGCAGCACAGGTTTGATCTGCATCAGCTGTGAACAGATGACATGGAATTTAATGCTACCTTGGTGCTTTTATGTTGACTTTATGTTGCCTGTGGGAGGAATAGAATGACAGATGATTTGGCCGGCAGCCTGACGACGCACAGTCAAATAGGTAGAAAAGAATGGAGCAACTTTGAGCTGCCAAAGGAAATTTTTGCTGTATCTTGGTTCTTTGTCACATTTTCGATTTTGGAGTAGGAGCTGTAAAGCTGGATTCACTATACGAGCAATACCAGCAAACCACAGCACCATCATCAATATTGGTTTTAGATGTAGGACAAGCCCCTCTCCTTTCTCCCCTTTTTTTTTATCAGTCAGGTCATTCTGCAGATCTGACTTTGAGCTTGGCTCTGTCAGCGCTTCACTCAGTGCAGTGATGGGCTGATAACAGACATCAGAGGTAGGGGAATGTCTGGAATGGCATTTGGGAAGCAAAAATGCAGATATAAACCTGTAAGTTGTTTCTGCTACCGAAGGATAGAGGATAGGCCCTGGCCCTGCGCTTACAGAGCAGAACCTACCATCCTGTGCCCTCTAAGTGGTCTCAGAGGTGTTTGCTTTGTTGCTAAGTTGCTAAGTCAATTATTCTATTGAAAATACGGCTTGCCTTTCCTCCTCTTTTTGTTTCTTCCTTTTTTTTTTCTTTCAGTGTTTAAAAGTATCTTTCATGTATTATTTCTTGGTGGAATTCTTGATAGTTTATCAGTAGAGTGACAATTCCAGTATTCGTTTTGAAGCCAAGCCTACAGGTTCTTTCCTGTTTTGTGGAATATTAAGAGGCTGACACGTACAATTTAGTAATACAACATAATATTTAAAGTATTTTTTTGCAGGCTCATGGGTTTGCGATGTATTCGTAAGCCCAAGGGGTCTAAATAAATCTGAGTCCCAGAAAATTGTAGGACCTGATGTCCTCCATCTCCTCTGGAATTTCTTATCCCTTACCATATGCATGCACGTATACATATCTACAGAAACACTCAGCTTGTGTGGTAGCCAAATTGTTACATGATTTTTATTGCAGCTCTTGAAAATTACAGCCTCTCTTGCTTTTCTCATTGCCAAAAATCTAGTTGTTTTTGTCTTTTTAAGGAAAAAATAAATGTAGGTATACCTAATATATATAACACACATATATATATACATTCAGATGTAAATGAAGGAACAAAGTGCAGCTCTGTGGAGGGCACAGTGTTGCCCTTTACATTGGACTGCTCCAGTACCTATTTAAAAAATTAAAAATCAAAATAAAAACTTTGTAGTTTGAAGACCCTCCAGGCTTTGCTCACATCTTAGCTCCAGGTCTGGGTGAGAAAAGCTTCAGAGATTTGTTGTCTCTTAACTTTTTTAAGAGGGTTTCCTTTAAAAATCTGTTTATGGTTGGGGAGGACATGCCTGAAAAAACATTTGCACATAAAACAGCTGTTAAGTGAATCTCCACACACTGAGATCAAGAGAACGTGAAGAAATATGTACTTCCAAGGACCTCTCTGCCAACTTGGAGCCTCCTTCAGAAAATAAATACAATCTCCGTACAAGTCTCTGGTAACTTAGTTACTGAAAAATAAATTGAGCTACTTAGACCCTTGAACTTTTTTTTTTTTTTTTTTCCCCTCCCTCCTGCTAAGTCTGAAGCAACTGCACAAAATTGTGCTGGAATGAGGCACTCCGAAGCCAAATGGATCGGTTTTAATGTCTCCTCGGTATGTTGTCAGCTAGTCAAGCGCAGGCAGCGGCGCAGCTTGCCCGCGTGTGAACTAACCGCTTCCAGGAGAGCCGCCCTCCTTCCAGCAGCACGTTAAAGGTCTCGGGAAACCCTCTTTAAAGCCCACGAAGGGCCAAAAAAGAGCACTGGCTGGGAGAGTTAGGTGTTTTGTGGGGTTTTGGGGGCATTTTGGTGTTGGCGGGTTGGCTCCTCTTTGCTTTTATGCCTGGCCCCACACGTGTATGTGTGGGAAGAGGGTGGCTGGGGTGGCGCACGCAGGATTTCTGCTTTGGGGCCCCCCATGTCTCCCCGTGGGGCTGCTCAGGTCCTTTTGAAAACCCGTAGCGGTGGCAGCCGCAAGCGAGGGCTGCTGGTGCGCTACAGATGTTTTTGCAGTTCGCGTCCAAGCAGCTGCTTTTCCCTTCTGGAGCCGGTTTTCCCCTTATTTATCACATCCCTCAGGACGGCGCAGAGCTCGCAGCTGCAGGCGCAGCGTGAGCCCTCGCGCCGGGCCCCGCGCCGGGCTCGCAGGCAGCACCTGCTGCCGCGGCGCGCAAGGTGGCCTTGCCCGCTGCACCGCAGGCCATGGCCGCGGCGGTCAGTGTTCCACAAAGCCGTGGAGAAAAGGATGGGAAAGCACTTGTGCACCAGCAGAGAAAGCGTTAGTGCAGAGGCCCCTGCTCCGGGGGGCAGGAACCAACTTCTCCTTAAGGGCACCTCATGATGGGAGCTCTCATCCCACTCCCGGTCCTTCAGCAAGCACCAGGAATGAGACGTACCCTGTCTTGGTGGGCAGCACGTGCTTGCCCGCTGCCGCCCTAAATCCCAGGCTCTTCCCTAGTGTGCTTGTCTGATGCTGATACCGAGTACTTAGCTCCCAGGTAATGGGAAGCAAGAGGAATGAAAACAAGCCGTAAAGCCCTATTTGGCCAGCAGTCAAAAATCCAAAGGCATTCGTGAACTGAATCCCTGGCTCATGAGCAGGATTTTTCCCATTCATATTCTCCTTCGGCAAACAGATTTCTGTGGATTGTTCAGGGGAAAGAAAAATAAGTCTGAAGATGAATCCTTTCTCCACCCGCTCTTTAACAAAGTTCTTTGTTTTTTAGCTTGTTTGCAAAATGGAAAGAGAATATTCTCCATCTGCTGCTTTTCATTTATTGTCATTCCTTGGTCTGAAAAAGTGCATTGCAACTACATGCTTTGGGGGGCATTTTTAATTAGCGTGGCTCTGCTTGGTTGTGTCATGCAAGCCTAATAAACCTTGGCTTTTTTTTTCCTAAGCTAAGTTTAAAGTTTTATAACTCCAGGTCTCATGCACTACCTGGGTTTGAGGATGTTAGGGGTGGGTTTTTTGCTAAGGGACAGATCTGGCTCTCCTGGGTCTAAAGGCCTGTCAACTGTTTTGGTCCTGTGACACTGTCAAGTCAGGACAAATGACAACTAGGCGCTCTAAGAAATAGCTCTAAGAAATAAAGTTATTTTTTTCAGTTATTTCAATGAAAGTTCTAGGAGTTCTAGCAGCTGGACGACTGAATACTAGCCAAAATGTTTTGCTTACCTAAGATATCTATATGGTGCATAAAAAACACTGATAAGATGATTTAGTAGTTTCTGTGATTCATTTGTAGGACTGTAATAATTGTGTCTCACATTGGCTTTAATTAACCATGCAGTCTTGCAAAACTCACTACAAAATGCTGCAATTGTCTTTTAATACATTGTCTCTTTTATGTTGCTTTTTGCACAATATAGAGAGCATTATGCTGCACAGGGTATAAAAGAAAAGAGCACTGAGAAATACAATTAGAATAGAATAAATGTTATGTAAGTTGGCAGAGTGCTCCACAACCTGGAGAGGAGTGACGGGAAGTCTGAAGAGCATTATTCATTCTTAACCTATTTCTGGAGATCCTCACAGCATGCTGGGTGGATCCTAGCTTCCCTTTGGAAAGGCAGCAGTCTGGAGCGCCTGCAGCAGGGAAACATCAGGGCAGAACGGCAACAGACAGTGGGAGGCATCATCCCTTCTATGGGATCCTTTCCTGGAGTGGGGGGAAGCAATGCATGGGTTTGGCTAGTGAGGGCTTGATTCAAAGACTACTACTTTAGGGCTTTGATAGCATGCCTCTGCTGTGGCCCATTGTTTTGCCTGAATTTTGTGGTGAAGAGAGGCTGAAGAGAGGAGTCAGTCACATGGCCTCAACGAGGAGCTGCTCAATTTTCTATTGAGGGAAGGTAATCAGAAGATACCAGTAAATCTTGAACCATGACCCTTGTGGACACTCTTGGTCTTCTAGGTTTCAGTGGTCAGCAGTGCCACTGGGCCAAGTGTGTCCAAGAGCAGCTCAGACACTAATCGACATTTCTCTTATTAAAAAAAAAAAAAAAAAAAAAAGAAAAAAAGAACAAGACAGCCGTAGGGATTGCTGCAGAGGGAGGGTCAAGACAGCTACATGGCATTCCTCCTCTTGACTTCTTCAGGTCCCTGCAGGGCTGAGCTTAGAGTACTCACGAAAAGGATGGATGTGTGGCATGTTACTGCAAAGGTATCTGTTCACCTTTCCTCCCTTCCTATTGACGAGTGCCTTTTACTCAGTCTCCTGTATCTACGAGTTGAGATGGACATTTTCCCCTACAACTTTGCAGGTAGTTGGAAATCTCCAAATCTTACAATGGATAGTACAGCTAAATATAAAAGGGAAGGTCAGGGGTACCTGCAACATTGTACTGAACCTTTGGAATGCTACCTGAAAGCAAACACTGGACTTCTGACAGGAATACAGTAGTCCTATACTTCAGCTATTTTGGCAGGGGTTTCCAACGCCTCTATTTCTCTCCTCTTGTCAGGCAGAATCTGTAGCAGTGTATTTTTTATAGTTAATCTCTTGCAGAAGTCAATCCTTCAGAGTTAGCATCGTGAGAGACAATTTGGCATCAACACAGAGATGATGTTGCAAGACTTTCTACCTGCAATTTCTTCAGTATTGTGGGATTTGCAGAATTAGCAAATGTGATATGAAAACCATTAGAAGGCTAGGAAGACATATAGTGAATATTCATATTTGCAAAATTGTTCTTTAGAACAAAAGCACATGTTAAGGTTTATTGAGTAATAAGAGTATGGGTCAGGTTTTTTTGATGTTTAAAAGCAAGGCATCTTTATTCCTGATAAGTAATTGGTCTCATTTCTTTTCTTTCAGCTCACGTGGGCCTACCTATTTTGCCCAGATAATCACTTAAATATGGAGCTCCTCTTTCTCTTTAAAATGATCATGCTTGCGCTTTAGCTTTCTGCAACTGTAATTCAGCAAAAGCCTAAGCATATGGCTAAATGTAGGTGCTTGGAGAAGATGATATAATATTCAGGTGGAATTTATAGAATGAAGAAATGTGCTCATGTATACTATTTTGCAGGGTAGAAGTTTTCATTGATTGTCAAAGCAAAGATTTGATTTTATATACTACTGAAAGCATGGATTTGTTCTGCTTAGCTTGAGAAGGATAACCAAGCATCTTCCTGAGAGCCTCATAGCCCAAACTCTCCTCTTACAGAATTACGACTGACTGACTTCTGTGGGGAATCTGCACTCAGAAAGTTTGTCACCATGATATTTGCATTTCATGACTATAAAAAAAATATATTTTATGTAAACTCACCCTCAGAGAAGATGATGGGAAAGCAATTATTTTCCTTTCTGTTCAGCATTACTTTTGACCAAGTTTTTGACCAAAAACGGCTTAGTTTTAGAATACTAAATGTGAAAATCTGTACTGCATGACTTTGTTATTAACAACAGAAAAACTATCCCATATGTTTTACTGGCAAAGAAAATGTATTTTTACATAATAGAATTAGAGTAGAAAATATTATTCCCTCTTGGAAACATTATAATATATTAAGTATGAACTTGGAAGCTCTATTTCCAAACAATTTGATTCCAAAAGCTCATTAAAATTTGATGTATGCTCTAATATCCTTGATTTACGTTGGTTGTACACATTCTTACTAGCTAGGAAAACATCAGTTGACAGCTGTAAGATCATGAATGTGTAAATTGCCACTCCTGAGTCTTCAAGGACCTCTTAGGAAATACCTTGACTATTTTGAGCCTTAAAGTACATGAAAAAAAGGTACGTGAAAAAAAAAGTGTTCCTGTAAATGACCATTTACTCCCTTAAGAACTAACTCATATGTATAGTTACCACTGCTTACTGGTGCAAACATTTCCATTTGTGAACATAATGTTTTATTTATGTTATGGTGTCACCTAGGAAGAAGCCTTGATCAAAATCTGGTCCTCTCAATATGCAAGAGAATCTCTTTATGGAATAGTCATGGTCTGAGAGAGCTCACAGTCCAGTTAAAACCAGACGGACTAAGTCGCTTTACTCAGTTACACTCAAATGAAGAAAGGTCTCCTGGTGAGAGATGGGATGAGCATGAGGCTCATGGAGATGCCTCTGCTGGAGATCTGGACCTAAATCCTGCAGCCTCTCATGTCATCAGCTCGGTCTGGAAAGAAGCACAGGCAGGGCACTAATGAAAGACAGTGTGAGTGACACCCCTACTGGGTATCCTTTACCAGGCATTAAATACGAGTTTCACTGTTTCTATTGGCCCTCCATCTCAGTTTGATAAAGTGCAAGTTGCAAGAAATGGCACTGGCAAGAGAAAACACTGCTAGCAAAATGAATCCATTGCCTAGCAAAGTAGGAGAGTGGAACCACTAACTGATCCTCGTAAGCATTCACAGAGAACAGGTTCATTTTGGGCAGCAGCACTACCACATTCCCCATGCTGGTCCCCTCTAACTGGGCAGAAGGTAGCTGAATTCTGTGCTTGTTCAGGAGCACGGACTGCATCTGTGATGGTTTCCAGATGTTGACATTTCTCCTCAGACCTGGACTGAGAACAACCACTTCCATTTCAGTCACTGTCCGCTCCCATGAGTGGTAACAGACATTTTAACTGGAGTTTATTCATTCAAGGCACGATGTGTCAGTAAGGAGAAATATTTGTGAAAATTGCTGGAAACCTCCCCATTTCATCAGGCACACCTGTGTCATAGCAAACTATCTGTAGTTAAGAAATGGAAGAAACTTCATGCAATTCTGGACATATGAACTAAATTAATTCTTAGCTTCTAAAAGACACTTTTTAATATAGGGTATTACTGGGGACAGAGGGAGGAAAGAGCTCTTTTCTTCAGAGAGAAGCCTCCAGGCAGTAATTGGAGATCAGAAAAATATTTAAAGACCAGTGTAAGCACATTTTAACAATACTAAGAGAAACCAAAGTCAGAGAGCATGGTGTTTCCTTTGTAACTGCTTTTTTTTTTTGGCATGTTAAGTGGTCTTTTTTATCATTATGACTGTCTGGTCAGAGAGCTTTTTATACACACATTCATTAGGCAGGGAAAATTCAAGTATAACTTTTTTTTTCTGTCTCTGCGTTGTATAGTGTGTGGTGTCTTCATCTGTGCTTTCATGAAAGTTCAAGTCCATATCTCTGCCTGGAATAGGAACAAATTAGAATTTGATTTAAGATATTTGACATGGAACATGAACAGATTAGGACTAATAAATTCCCATGTCATTTTGGTGTGTAGGACTTCACTGAAAGGGCTTCAGGCACTCTTAAAAATCTCCCCCATAAATAATTCTGTAAAATGCTTCCTTGCTTCCCATATAACAAAAATCTAGAGAGCAGAGCTGTTTGTCACAAAGCTGTTTCAGTTCCAAATCCTCTGTAAATGCAGCAAATTTGGATGCTGATGAGTATACTCCTCTGCTTTTCTCTTCCACAGCGTAGCACCTGCCCTAAGGCCAAATCAGACAGTACGTAGAGTGAGTTGAGAAGAGTTTGGATTTGAGCCTTTATGGCTTGCCTGGAGGTGGTGGTGAGCTCTTGTGGCTGTCATTGGCATCAGTGGGGCTTGTGAGCAGCCACAGCTCATCAGGAAATGGCCCAGATATTTGTAATGCAGCCCTTGCTAACTAAGTCTGTGATCAGAGTTTCTGCCACTGGAGGAAATATTTCCATTCATTCCGTTGGTCTTTGGGATAGGTCCTCTATTTTACAGCTGTTACTTAATCATGTTGGCCCTAAAGAATAGTATTTTCATCCTTACTGGTCTTCTCATTACTACTGATGTTTATGGACTGGTGGCAAATGCAGTAACAACCTGTAAGCTTGTTAGTCGTCTCTCCGTGCCCACGCTGTCTTCATCACCAGATATTTCCACAACAGAAAAGAGGATTAGTCACAGGAGGAAGCAGGTGTGACAGATGTATAGGAAAGAGCATGATTAAACACCAGTGTTTTCGACTTAGGCTCCTCCAGCGAACTGAAAGATTCCTCATCCTTTTCACAACACCCGCAGTTCAGCTGTGAGGCTCGGGGAATTGCCTGGCCCCAGACTAACACCTGATGGGCTCCCAGCTGTGCTTTTTGCAGAAGCATGCTTCATTTAATTACTCCGCGGGTGGTTTGCTCCTTTCTGTGTGTGAGCCTTGGGAGGAGGAAGAATATGACTTCTTCAATTCGCAGAAAGTATGTTCAAGTGGTTATTTCTTTTTTCACCCTTCAGCTGAAGGGTCTTTGAGTTTTTTTCCCATGAAACCTATTTTTGCTTCAATTCAGGCAAAACCTGAGTTTTATCCCCATCAGTACCCCTGTGGTGGGAGGGATCTGGTAACAAAAACAGTATGAGAGGAAGAAGAAGCTGGACTTGTTGCTATCAGCACGACCAGGAGTGTGGGAAGGCCTGCCTCGTGTCCCTGCTCTCTGATAGCTGTGACAGCAACGCTGCTTTCTTCACTCTTTTCTTGGTGGAGACAGCAGTCAAATGTGGGTTTCCAAAGCGATGGGGTAGTTACTGGGGTGGTTTTTTCCTTTGCCTTCCTGTAGCAGGCTCTTATTTCAGAAGCAGATCTTTTCATGGGTTTCTGCAGGCATTTGCAGAGGGAAGGTGGGTAATTTGTAAATTTAAGTCTTCAAAATAAAGGAAGGTGATGAAGGCTATATCCTGTATCCTTATTTCTGAATGCATCAAAAATGACAATAAGTCTGTGCTTTCCAAATCTTATTATTACCTTGCAATTGCTATGAAACAACTTGCTTTTTTTTTGTTTTGTTTTTGGGTTTTTTTTGGGTTTTTTTTGTGTTTTTAGTTCTTTGGAAGTTATGTTTCTGGCACTATCATTTGTAGCTAGGACTAGGTTGAAATCTTTAGCATTCTTTTAGGCATTTTTGAAATTTGACATAGAACTGATATATGAAGTAAGATTTTGCCTGGATGAATCTGAATGTTTATTAAAGGGAGGCAAATCCAGGTAAAGATAAAATTGTTTCATGTTGGTCAATGTTTTAGGAGTAAACTTGAACTTCAGATGCAACTGCAGAGCTACCCCTGAAGCCAAGTGGAATTACGTGCGTATCTGAATTTGGCCTTTCATGCTATGATGTGCGGCAACTGCGGCAGGGTACAGATGTTTTTTGCCAAGTCATGCATTGCCTACAGATTTGGTTTTGAAAAACATTCTCAAAGGATTTTAAGAAATGGCTGAAAAGGTCTAGAATGAAGACAAAATGTTTCCTGTATGTTGTTAAAGCATTACGTGTCTTTAGGAGGAAACAAAATTACTATTAGGGCTTAGTAAAACATACTGTTTATCGCGTCCATAATGAAGATGCACACAATATGCATGGAAGTTATGAATGATGCTCTCCATGACAGATATCAAAACCAAATTATAGAATGGTTATATGTCAGTAAAAATAATCCCTATGTGTTTTGACAATAGCTTCAAAAAACCAAAAAATAAAGCTATCTAGTTAGAGGATTATCTTAATCTGAGTCAAGAGATAGTGCTGGGAAATTGCAGGATGCAAAGCACTTGAGGTAGCTTTGTTTGCTCCAGACAGTGAAAGACAGAAGACAGGTCATGGACAAATTCCACGGAGAGTCTAATTATGGAATATCTAGAAAGAGACCCTACAGAATATGCACTAAGTCTTCTGATATGAACAAGCATTTGCTAATAAGGTAGTTTTTCTGTCTGTTAGCTTTCCCAGGAGCACTCTGTAATGTACCTGGGGAAAAATGGTAATAGAAACACAGGGGTTTTCAATTAAGCCGTTTGGAGAAGGCACGGTGAGGTGATGGCCTTGGTGACTCGCGAGTTTGCTTCCAGCTCCTTTGAGTCTGAGATTGTCCTATAAAGATGTAGCCAAAATTTTAAGTCATTGACAAATGAAAGATGATTACAAGAAGAACGTGTAAATGAAAGATGCAAAATACGTTGTGGAGAAGTTTGAATGTGAGTAAATTTTTGAGCATTAGCATAAATTGAAGAAATTCGTTCATAAATACAGTTGTAAGGCATAGCTGGTCAGACAATGGGGTGGATGGCATTCAAAGGTCGTTCTTCAATAGTTTTATAATTTTCCTGTCAGTAAACTTTTATTTGAGAAAAAGACTTAACCCAGGGGTAAAAGGGATAGCACTGCCCTTCATGCAAATTTATCCATGACAAAAGATTTTCAAGAGTCAAATGAGTGCAGCACAACTCCTCAGTAGCATGACAGGCATCTTTAGTGGGTCTGATTTCAGTAATAGACATGGAGAGCAATGAGGTTTGCCTTGGCTAGAGCAGCAATTAACATGTCAGAAAAGTAATTACGCTTGAGGGAGATGCTGCAGCTTTCCTTGCCTCCTATTAAAACACGCAAACGCAAGTCTGTGAACTAATGAACACAATCTGGTAGTGCTTTCGAGAGAACCTGTTTGTCCCTGATGTGACTAATTTTTTTCCTCATGGGAGACGGTTGTAAAGAAAGCTGCTGGCAGCTATAGGTTTTCTCTACTGAAAACAAAGGAGATAAGTCTGTGTGTCTGAGGCTGGTTAATACCCTAGCGGCTGTAGGAATTTCCAGGACTATAAAAGCAGCTTATCTCCTGAGGGGGGAAACCCCCTTCCACCTCCCACCCCCGCTAAAATTAGACAGATTAACTCCCTAAGAAATGGAGAATTTTTCAACCCAAACCTATGCTGTTCGTTCAAGCTAATCTCTGGAGGGCTGAAAGGCCTCTTGTCTATGATTGGAATCATATGATAAAGCCTTGTTTTCTTTCTGTTTCATTCTGCCAAAAAGTCAGTGTTGCTTTTGATCTAACTGAGAACTAAAATGGCTTTTATTGTGTGTGTTGTATGGAACGTTTTGAGACAGAGTATTGTGTCTGGTCTCTGGGCTTCCAGCATGGTATCTCCTTGCACTCCAAGTGGTGTTTTCCTGAGACATCTGCTGTGTTTTGTCCTTTCTCTGATGGTACTCGGAGGGGGACTTCTCCACCCATGCCATAAGGTTTTACAGCCCCGGGCCAGAATGCCTATAGTGGGTGTTTGCAATCCGAACCAGTAATGCACCTATGAGCAGGCAGTGTGTCTTGTGGCACTGGCCTCTGTAAGCCTTCAGCACTTTGGGGTGAGCAGAGTTACTACTCTCATTTAAAAAGCTCTTATGTCCTTGTATAAAATGCAGCCCTGAGTGCTTCCTTCTATCACTACAAGTTGGGCAAGATTGTGTGTGTTTTGCAGGCCATGCCACCAAACTTCATGAGGAAAAACATCCACAGTGACAGCAGTAGAATGGGTTTTAGGCCAGAATGCCATGTAGGCTTCACTGGGAAATATGAGGGCCAGCAGTGTTTGATGTCTGTAAATGTAGCATGTTGGTTGACATCAATTCAGAAGCTAAAGGAAAGAGGCACAAAATGTCCCATCCCAATACAAAATGTTAATTTGCACTCACTCAGTGATGGGTTACTTCCAATTTTGCAAAGAAGGGAACTGAAGAGGGAGTAAAACAGTAATCTTAATTTGTAGATTATAATCTGAAATCTGAGAAGACAGAATTTTGCGAGTTAATAGGTCACATCCTCTCCTCTGCATCCTTGCCTCTTGTTAGGGATGGTACTAATGTTTGGCCTTTGCAGCTCTTCATTGCTCTGTTTGGGCATGAAATAACATACAACTCTCACAGGTGTCTTGACCTTTAAGAAGATACTAGTAGCAAACATCAAAATGTACTAGCTGCACAGTAATCAGTAGGCGTCATGGATAATCTTTCCTTACCCCTCTCCATAATCCATTGGTCCGTGCCTGATGGCAGATCTAATTTTGGCACATGCACTTTTAAGGCCATAGGGTTTTTTTTTTCCAATTTACTAATGAGTTTTTTATATCAAAAATCACTTTTTTCTTTTTTTTTCTCTTCTCCAAACAGTGAACACTCTTTCCTTCTTCTACCTCTGTAAGTTTCAAGAAAAAAAAAATTGCCTTTTTCAGTGTCCAATACGTAAAGATTGTAAAAATGCATCCAGCTCTTAAGGAGGGTTCATGCTCCCCAGGACAAAATTCTCATTGCTGAGTAGAGCTACAGCAAATAGGTTTTGCCTGGAGAGGTGACACTGGCATTTCAGGAGGGCGAAGAGGACTTCTTCTACTCCACATCTCAGCGCTGCTCTCTGATGCCAGTGTTGAGGCATTCTCTATGTTGCTGCAGCTATTGGTGGCAACTGTGGGAACCCGTTATAGCCATTTTGGCATGGGGAGCCTAGCTGGGGAGCTCATGGCTGGGCTCGGGTGTGAAGGTGCTGTGGGCAGTTGAGGGATGTTGTGTGGGCTGCACACTCCCTCTGCAGCTGGTTATTCTGTGCTTTCCCAGGGCGCAGTAGTTTGATACCACTCCTGCTTTGTTTATCCCTGGCAGGGATGGAAGGTCCTGGGAAAAACTTGTCCTTGCAAGTCCTGAAGGGAGGAGCAAGTAAAGAAGAATTGCAGGGCGCGTGGTTAGTCGAACACTCTTTAATTTGGGATCCTCAAAGCAGAATCCCAAGCTCTGTTCTGATAAGACCTCCAAACTGTGTCAAAAAAACCCCTCCAATTTCTGATTGCAGCTTTGACCCTCGCTCCCTTTTGACCAGCTAGCCAGTCACCGGAGTGCTCCTCAGAACGGGTCGGGGAAGATCCATTCATTTGTCTCACAGATGTGTCATATCTGTCTGTCACGGTTAAATTTTTGTCTTTCTAGTTTTTTATTTGTGCTTGTTTTTCTGGTCTAAACTTTGAGTGAGTGACAATTCGGTCAAAATCTGCTAATCTCATTCTGTGCGTATCATTAGACATTTTGGACCAAGAGGCACCTGGTGGTATTGCTTTCCTGTGCCCTGGGAAAGCATGTGCTGATCGGCTTGGGGGACCCGTGTCCTCCTCCCACCTCCCTCCCTGAAGTCCCCAAGCTCCCCTCAGGGCCAGGAGAGGCACGGGAGGGAACACAGTCTGCCTCACTTTCTTAATTTGAAGAAACAGAAATACAAAGGGAAGCACGTAGCACGCACAGCACTTAGACTCCACACACCTATTTTTATCTTGTGAAAGCACGATGTGTTTCATCTTGGATTTTAAATCTTTGAATTAATTGATCAGAAATATGATAATCAGATTCGCTTACATTGGGTTTTGCTTTCTTCACTACCTCTGTGAAGGTAGTGTGGACGTTAAGAGAGGTTACTATAGGAGAAGTTGGTGCATAATGTCTTCTCTTTATTTTTCTCTCCGTGATGATAGTAAAAACTTCATGTTTCTTAAAACATGTGTGGTACTTAATGCCCTATTGTTTTACTGCCTTGCAAGCAGGAAGGGATAAATGTATATTTTCTTTTACAACAAACCAACCATTGTCAGCTGCTGAATCATTTGGCCTCAGTGTGCTGAACGGCTACAAGTGAGCTCATTGTGCATGTCTCTAACAATGCATAGTTCAGAATCACATTTTTTGGATTATAGAATCATATACTGATATACAGGTATGAGAACTGCATTGCATCCATTCAGCACAGGTAAGATGGTTATCTGGACAGGAATTAGGTTGAATGGGAGACTAGCTTTGATTGTTTCCTTTTGATAGCTTTGCACAGTTGCGACAGTCAGATGCTAATATTTTTTGCATTCAGATGCTAATATTTTTTGCATTCCATGAGTTCTTTTTTTATAGCTTATCTCCACTTTAAATGTTTCAAAATAGATGGCATTTTAATTGTGTAAATTTATCAGATACTCTGGAGTGAAACCAGATCTTTCACAGTTAGGGTCCTACTGAGGTTTTCATATAACAAGAATGACTATGAATCAATTACAGGATACTTTATTATGACAAAAGAAAACAAACATGACATCAATAGTGGGTTCAGCAATCATTGTTTTCAAAAAGAAACTTGTAGAATCATTTAAGGGAAAAATAAAAACCCCAAAAGATCATCAAAGAGCTCAAATGAAAGCATAAAATACTGTACAATGAAGAATGTCACAAAGGCTTCAATGTCTAAGATGTTAGTATGTGAAAAATTTCAGACTGAGCCTTCCCACACTATGGGAGGTCATCAAGTGAAGCAGAGTTAGTTCTGTTTATCTCCAGTCAAAGCGACACATGACTTTTGGGTTTTAGTCTCATTACTGCTGAAGTGTGAAGTGTCAGGTTAAAAAGACTACATGCTTTTCACCCATAGGGATTGCTGTATTTTAATAGGTCAGGTCAGTGCTATGGCTCAATGCTTTGCACACGATTAATGTCTAATACATTTTAAACTTAAGTCTTTGGGAACACTAAATTAACTCTGTGGATGTCTGAGATAGGGGCTTGATAGTGTTCACCCCGTTTCAAGGAATACACCGTGCCATAACTTCTGGCAGTGGAGCACTGAAACAAAACCAGACCATATTTTTCTCGGATCCTATTCTTCTCAGAGGAGTCCTGGCAATCTGTGCTCTTGCATCTTCAAAGCTTGCCAGGATTAATTATTTTACACAAACGTGTCACACCTTGAGTACGAGAGGAGAGCAATCTAGAGCAAACCAGAAAGTATTCCCCCTTCCCCCCACACAAGGGTTTCCTATTTTTAGCTTTTATTTTCTGCATTCCTCATACTGCACACCAAAATTTGAAGTAACATTCATCCAGTAGGGAGGAGTTCTCTACTTCATATTCTTGCAGTTTTTGTGTGGAGAAAATGAGCAGACAGAGCGCCCTCATAATGCCCGCAGGCTGTTAGAACATTTTGTTGGGTTTCACAGCATTTCAAACACAAAAGCATTGGTGCCTTTTAACATTTTAAACCTAATATTTGAAGTCTAAAACGAGGAATTAAGAAATTGATCTGGTTTTGTGTCCTATCAACAATGACTTCCATATTTTTAAATCATATCTTTTTGTGTATTAATAATTCAGAAAGACTCACTGAATAAGAAACTGCTTAAAAGTAGGTTTTTGCCTTTTTGCCTTGAGGCCAAGTTGCCTCAGTTGCAATTTTAGAGGAATTTAATGGTTTATACAGTATAAAATCTGAGAGAGGGAATTTTTTATGGCGATAACTTTTTTCATTCAAAACTATTTTCTAACCTAGAGTAACTGACATATTTACTTCTAGAAAGGCAAAGATAATGCCAGTGTTGAGTCCTGTGGCTGCGTAAAACAGTGGGATGATGAGTTAAATTAGTGTATATTGATTTGTGGCTTTTTATATGATGTAGTAAAAGGAAGAATAATTAATTAAATGTCTTAAAATTTAAGATTAATGTCATTCTGTCTTGATCCTTTCATGGCTCTTGTCATTCATATACTGAGTGCCAGAGAAAGAATTCCGATCGGCAAGGCCTAATGGAAGGATGCTTCTAAAATGAGCTTATGAATCTCATAAATCTTTATTTCTGAGACCTTTTTGGTGTCTTGAAGCTGAAGCCAGCATGTCACAATCTGTTACTCTGAACTAAATACAAAAAATATCTCAGCTGAGATTCTGGTTTTGAAATTTTTTGTTTTGAATTGAACATTTGTTCTCGGGAAACAGAAAGACTAAGAAACATGTTGATATTTCCCTCTCACCATCGGCACTAGAGTTTTCTATTTAATTTATTTTGAGAGACAGGGGAAATTGGACAACTGGCTGAACCACAGTACCCAGCGTCATCCGCTTCTTATTAGTTCTGATGCTTCCTTAAACTTCTGAAATCTTGCGACTGTAAAGAACGCTTCCAGTCATTTTTTTTTTTCAAAAACCACACAGAATCTGGCAAAAAAATCCTGTGCTTTCAAACAATGACAGGATATACACTGTCATCCTTGATGCGTACATTGGGCAGGGATTTGCCCCCTACCCCATCTGCACCCTCTTCCTCCTGGCAGTTTAGATTGAGCCGTCAGACGTGGTTTCAATGTATAATCCTTTACAGACACAAATAGATCAGTAATCCTGCAGGGACCAGTATGGCTGGAAGTCCCCCCAAAAATGCATCTCGGCTTATCATCCTACAATGTGAGACGAAGCCCTTATGGCATAAGGGGTTTAGTGGCCCTTAGGAGAAATGGAAGAGCAGCTCATGAGTTGGGAAAAGAATGCACAGCATGAATCTTGTTTTTCTTTGTGGTTGGGTACAGGCAGACAAGGATGAAAATATGGTTCTGAAATCAAATGCAGACAACCCCTGTCCTCCTCTGAGGGCATCATAGAAAACATGTATGCAGGAGATACTTCTGACCACCGACCACATCCCACTCATTAGGGAATTTTAGAATTCATAAGAAAGCCAATGGCAAGAAATTCTTCTTTTTTTTTTCTCCTGAGAGACTGTTTATTGTGAGTATGTCTTTAAGCTTTTGCAGCTGGTGCATTGGTTTATATCTGAACAAGAAGATTTATCTGGGCTGGTGGGGAAAATATGAAGAGGTTCAGAGGTCAAAGAATGGGGAAAAATACACAGGGCATTTGCATGCCGTTCCTGGGGATTTTAATTATTTGGAGACAAACCTTGGATTCAGCTGACCACGTCAAAATGATTTTGTGTTCACCTCCTGCCTTCCCTCCCTCTTATAATGGAGCATCATAAAGATTTGAAAATACTCTATTGAATATACTGAGTCTTAAAAGGTGGTGTTTTAAGGTGCAAGTGGCTTAACCTTGTTGAACTCCCAAACACGTCATGTGTAGGAAGGTCGAGGTTGCTTCAAAGCTTCCTTCAAAGTTTGAGTTCAGGTCCTCCTGATGTGCACTGGGGTGCATGAGGCCTTGGTGGAAAGCACCTGCCAATTGCCCAGTGTTTGCATAAGTGCAATGAGGTAGGTCAGGCTTGTGGAGCCAGGCTTTTCCATCAGGCCTCTGCTTTGTGCTGCCCAAATGCATAAAAGGCCCCAAATTGGGTTAAACAGATTATGCGGTGTCTGAATGTAAGTTGTGATTTTATTTTCTGGTCTCTCTGCACGCCCTGTTCTATAACTTGTGATTGGAATGCCATTTCCTGCAAGTGCAAAATTTTGTTACAGTTTTCTACTGTAGGAATGCAAAGTGAAATCTAAATTAATGGATTTTTTTTTTTTTATGATGCTTACTACCTACATAGGTCAAAAAGCAGACGTCAGGCTTTTCAGTTGGTGATGGTGAACAGCCAAATAAAGTTCAGCCAATTTTGTTGGGAAATCAGGAAAATCAAGTAAAATATTTTCCAGGATTAAATTGCCTTGCTTGTCCAGCATGCTACTGGTATTTAAAATACAGATTTGTAACAGATGCCAGCAAAACGTTTCATCTTATAGAGAGAAAAGGTTTGTGAGGAAGCAGCATGATTTTCCAGGGCCTTGGCATTTTTCTAATACCACAAGCAATTAGGGTTGTGTTCATATTTATGCCAAAAGCAAATAGGTGCAACTGGTAAAGAAGGCTTGTGAAAGTGGGCTTTCATTGAACAATACTGTGATAAAAGGAGACCTACTGTGGGTTTGTGAAAGGTGTTGCTGTTATATCCATTAATAAAATAATTTGTCATACAATGCTATTAGCTGAGATGGGCAGTTTGGACTCCAGCACTTCATATAGCTCACCCACGTCTGCTTCTGCAGTTGGTATTGCTCAGGTTAAGCCTTCTTGCCCAAGCAGAAGTGGGCGTTAAGACTGTTTTTCTTGTAGCTGCTGCAGTGCAGCTAGGCTCTTTGTGTGTGATTTGGAAAGGCACTTCAAGTGCTCTTATGTTGCACTGACTGTGTGGGTTCCGGCTTCTAAGACAGAAGCCTCCCGTGAAACCAGAGGAGTTTTCCTGTACTCCTGACCTCACTGGCCTCTGATGTGCAGTTTCACTCAGTATGGTGTAGATGCTGAAATCTGCTCCGCTATCACCTGGTTCAAATCACTGGAGGAACCTAACCTGCTTCTCCAGAAAGTATATTCTGAATGTATCCCTGAGAGGAAATACCTACTTTCTTTCATTCACTATCCTATAAATAACTGAATTAATGATGATAATGATGATATTTCTATCTGTAATGATATCTCAAAAGCACTGTTGTACTACCATGCAACCCAGTGACAGGGTGTCTGAGAGGTTTTTGGGGAAATTGTGGTGGATCTTTTAATTATTTTTTTTTTTCCATATTGCTTACTAATGCTCTGCTGCTCTATCAGTCTTATCTCCCTGTGAAGATGGGACTTTCCTTAGTGGAGATGATAGCCCAAGGAAGCACCCTGCACTACAGCTGGGGTCTTGGATGGAATTGGAAGGGGGTGAGGAGCAATTCAGGACTAAATTTTGAATTCTGTTGAAAAATTATGCAATATCACTTAATTCCTAAGAGCAAGCTGATCTCAGTAAAAAGATTGATTAAATCTCTTTCGAATTAATTGAAGTAGAGTTGGGCCATTTGTTTATTTTCATTTAATGACATCTGTTTTGTTACAAGTTTGAATTTCGGTATACTGTTAAAACAAAGTTTCCTGCTTCAGCACTTTTTTTTTTTTCCAAAATTTCCATTTCACTAGCTTCATTTTGTGAAATTTTGGTACCAAAGTGGTTTTAAACAGCATTCACTCAAGACTTGTGTTTTAAGAGTGGAAATTCCATTTTTAGGCCTATTGTAGTCTTAGATTTTTTTAAAGATCACTAGATATGTTACTTTGAACTTTACATTTAGGTTTTAATAGAGACACTGATGCTGAAAGGGATTTAAATGCTGTGGAAAACAGAGCGAATTAGATTGTCTGTATGAATTACAGACTGCAGGACTTTTTGCCTGAGTGCTCCTAAATAAAAAAATGGGTGGGAATTGAAGTTGATTAGTTCTTCAGTGAACTTTGAGCACTTGAATATCAAATTAAGTGTCTAAACATGAGAAAATTTTGTTCACAACATTAAAAAGCTCTATAGCTTCTTATTTGCAAGTGAATCTACTTCTAAACTACTGAATCTAAAGTTTTTATTTTACAATATCACTACTATTTTTTATTTGACTGAATCAACTTGCATTTGATTCCACCTTTACATATGTAGTAATTTGGGAGGTTACCCATGCAGACTTCGTATTTAACAATGTAACTAAAAAAAAAAGCATTAAAAGGGCATTAAAATCCTGCTAACATTTTATTTATAGATAGACTAGTTCATGGAGTTTGGTTTGGGATTTTCTTTATGCCATCAATTCTGATAGGACTATGACTGCTTAAGGGATTTTAAATGGGAGGAGGGGATATGAAGGCTCTGATGGAGATCTCTTGCAAGCCTAGTTGTGAACCTGCCACAAATGAGATATAAGAAGGGAGCCGAAAGAGATTCTTCTGTTATTTTGTTCCCTTTAACTTTACAAGGAAAAGTGTAGGAATGGACTTTCCAGGGTGCCCAGAGATCCAAAGCACATGGACTTTGGCAGACGCTATGATTTGCAGAGCATTTGTGTTGACTGGCCCCTTTGCTGTGTCAAAGAGGGGGCAACATAGCAAGGCAGTGCCAGGAGCTAGGACTTGCTCTTGGTGGCTGTAGAGAGCAGTACTGGTGGCTTTATATTAAACACGGGAAACCAAAAAGGTTGCTTAGGTTACAGATCACCCAAATAACCTGAGCACCTGTGGAAAGTTGCCCTTTTGGAAAGGGAAAGGTGCCAAGAGATAGCAGTCCATGTATCGGGATGTTTCCCATCTTGACCACAATTAATGGCAGGGAATTGCTTAGAGGAGGGGAGCTCCTGTACCAGACCTCGAGTGTTTCAGATACCTGTCTAAAGAGATGGATGTTTATGGTTGCTAATCCCACATTATCCAAGCAGGATTTAGCTGTGGCAAACCAAGCCAAATCAAATATATGACTGGAGTAAATCACAAGGGATAATAACATTATCTTAAGTCTTTCAGGCTGTCACTTTGTCAACCTACTGGCTGTGCCCAGTGGCCTTTTCATGAGATGCAACTAGTGTTGGTCCAGTTGGAAATGAGCTGAATGCAGCATAACTCATCCAGCCCCTGCTGCTGCATGGCTGCTGCTCCTGCCACCACTAGTTGACAAGTGAACAAGTGGAAAAGTTGCGGGGGGGAAGGAGAAGACTTTTTTCGTAAAATTGATCCAAGAACATGAGGTTAGAGTACATACGCAGGAAGGTTTGTGTCTGTTTTGTTGTTGTTAAGCATTGGGAGCTTTTTATAATTTATTTATTTATTTAGGTTAGACACAATCTATTTTGGTTAAAAATTGTCTTTTTTTTTTTTGTTTTTCCTAATTGAAGAAACTAAATGATCCAAACTAGTAAGAGAATAATTATGAGAAAGGGTTTTCTTTTATTGAAGTATTTATTAGAAAATATATAGCATTTTCCTGTTTATTTACTTATTTCCCACCTTATCTCAGTGCTTACTGTATGATCCACAAGCACCCAGACCTTCTTACACAGCCTAGGGAAGAGTTGCTCAAGCTTTTGATTTTTTTCCATGCGGCAAAGGCAGAAAATGCATTTTTGTCCCATGGAAACATTTTTATAAAACTGGATAAAAAGATCTTCTAACACTTTAAATAGATGCTATCCTCCAAAAAGATAATCTTTTATCTAGAATATTTTCCAGCTCAGATTTTCCTCTGATGAAAAGATAAAATGCAATTCTTTCCATGCATTTGGGTAATACAGAGAGAAAAATGCTGCTGGAAACTTTTCAGATTCTTGAAGTACAAAAGTGTTATTATGAGGTTGGTTTTTTTAATGTCTTAGGATGAAAAGCATGGGTCAGAAAGCATCCAAGAGGTTATATATCAACACCTCATTGAGATATCAAGTATGTGGAATTCTATATTGCAGTGACTACTCTTTAAAGAATGCCCCAAAGAATTCTCTTAAACTACCCATACAAGTGCACATACATCAGATATTCACAAGTCTTCAGAAAACAAACAAAAAGGTCTACCAAAAACCTCCTTGGAGTTGGCCTATTTCCTGTAGTTTCCTAAATAGTATGAAGTAGCCAAAATCTGTGGTCTAGACTGGTTTGTTCTGCAGATTTTTTTTCTTGGGGATTTACAAACCACAGAGAGTTGGAACGGATCAGAATAAATATTTGCTTGTGCACCTACTGATTAGAGTTTTCAAAGTCCCCAATCTTGTTACAACACACAAGTGAGCATTAGCATTCACAGGGTTAGGTAAACACAAGAGTTTCCCTTCACCCACCCGCTCCCCAATTTCTTTTTAATGGAGACAACATTTTCAGTGTGGTGTGTTTTCTTTTTTGCATCCTGCAGTGTTTTCTGACTAGTAGTTCTCTGAGAGACTGTTATTGTATCAGAGATCACATTTTTCAAAATGCTTTTTATCCCCCCTCCCTTAATATCAAGCAAATTATTGCTCATCTTGGAGTGTTTCATTGATGCTGTTTAGAAGTCGGAGATTTCTCCAAGTATGAGAACAGCTGCAGCTAATAACATTGATTATACAACATTTAGGTTAGTTTTCTCCTGTTTTGTCTGGAGGAAGTTCTTACTCGGACATGCAGTATATTTGCCTGTCTCTCTTCAATGTGCAAATGTTGTATAAAGCTTTAACCTTTCACTGTGTAAGTGTGGATTGCAATAAAAACTCTCCCTCGTGCCATCCTGAACCCCTCTTTGCAATTAGTTTAGCGTACTAAAGTAAAACTAATTTAATAAATATGTATTTAAAATATTTTTGCTTATCAAATCACCCCTCTTTCTATATATTTGTAAAGAGAGAGTTGACAAGTCATGCTGATCCAAATTTTTCAATAGTTGATAATTTTCTTTTTAAAACAGAAGCAATTTTTTTTTAAGAAAAATGCAAGGTACGGTAACCATCTCCTTATGAGTGTCAGATACGTACTACCATGTTGCAATAATTAAAAAAAAAAAAAGGCTATTTTTTTTCTAACCAATTTGCTTACCACTGAGTCATAAACTAAAATTTGTGTCTAGGCAATCCAATCCAGCAGCTGACAACATTAAAAACGCTTCAAGCATAACAACAGATAAAAGGCATATTTTAAGACTAAAGTGGAATTTATTGTGGGGTTTTTTATATATTTGAATGTATCTCTATATATATCTTTGTCTTTACCAAAAGTTAGAAGAGTCTTGAATATTTTTCTCCAAAGATGGGATGTGACCAGTCGAGGCAAGAGAGGAGGGCATTACTAAGAGACATGGATCGGAAAAATAAAACAAGTGATGACAGGGCTCAATTGGGTGGAGCAGAAAAATGTTCAAATAGCCACACAGCCCGGACATGAATCGCAAAGATATAGAAGCCAAATGTTGAAAAAAATGAATCTGTGGGCAAGCAGCTCTGTTTGCAAATTTTGATGCATTCTCTCTTGTAGTTGGAGGCAGTCATTCATTTTTAATTCTGTCCTCAAGAACTTCATAACTTAAGGAAAATGAGCAAGATAAACCAAAAGCCAGAACCATCTATGTATTGAGTTGGTTTTTTAAACTAATTTATTAATTTCCTGCTAGTTAAGCCTGAGTCCATTTTTTGAGTCAGTTTACGTGTTATTCTTTAAGACCAGTTATATGTAGCTTTCATTTTAAATTCCTAGATCCTAAGGGTTGCTCTGTATATTTGGTGAAAATGAAAGGGGGGGAAAAATAAAATATGAGAAAGAACTTGGCAGAGGCTGCCTGTTTTCCTGCTGGATGCTTTTCAGGTGAACTACCCAGCTATGCTACTATATTAAAGTCAGGCCAACTATGTGGAACTAAGAATCTATTCCACAAATCCTGTTTTAATAGTTTTTTAATAGTGTTTTTCCTTAGCTCTTACTTTTTCCTAGGGTTTCATACCCCGGTCAGTTTTCTCTTATCCTTCTCAAAGTGTTGAGTCCCTCTCTCATCTAGTGCAGTTGGGAACTGTGAGCAACAGCCAGGAACAGAAGCTCTGTGTTATTCAGGCCGAGTATCTGAAATTGTGCTGCAGTGTCCAATCTCTTTATCAGATGGACAGAAACATTCCAAGTATATTTCTAGTCATTGGGGGATATGGGAATATTTAAAAAAAAAAAGGAAAGCTTAGAGAAAAGCCATTAAGCAAGCTGTGGCTTTCTGTCAAGGTTTTTATTTTTATTTTTTAACATTTTCAGTTTTGGTTTTTTTTAAAAGGATGATATTCTTTAAACTTACACAGGTCGTTGAAGTTGTATGGTGTCATTTTCTTTTCTTTTTCAAGACATATGAAACTGAAAGGCTGCAGGTTAGAGAAAACTATTAATGACCATTTTATGACCTCTGCTCTAACCGCCCACAGTGATTGCATATTTTTTGTGTGTTTGACAGCTATTTGGCTCTCCATAACATCATTATATTGGTTGACAGCAGACAAGATTTCAGAGGGGGAAAATAAAAAGTCACCTCCCAAATGGCACACTCTTGGCATGCTCAGTGGGCAGTTCAAGGATGGAAAAAAATGGATTTCAGCAATTTGGTAGGTCAAGAGACCTCCGTTTCCTAACTTGAGGCATGCAATGGGTTTCCCTGGTTCCCCGGCCACATCCTTCTTGTGGTTTGTCTGGAAATGCGCACATAAGAGCTCATCATGTGCAGCCTGGAATCTGTTTCTAAAGTGCATCCTGTGGGGCACCCCAGAGAGGTGGTTGCCTGGGGACTCCTGTGGGATTCTCACATGGGTGTTTTCTGCCCACCAGTAGCAGTGACTAATGAGCAGTGACTTGCTTCTGTGCAAGGCAGAGAGGCTGCCGTGCACTTGGACTGTGAACGCCCCTCTGCCTGGAGAGAGGGCTCCTGCCCTCGGGTTCCCAAAACCCGGGCAGCCAGGGCAGAGCCAGCCTCTCTGATCATGAGCTCAAGGTGAGATGCCTTCACAGGCCGGCCTTTCGGGGCCAGGGAGAGGCCATTGGAATAAGTATAGTGCATTTAGAAGCGTTCTCTGGGGAAGTATCATATATGCTGGTCCTGTTCTAAGTTTTCTATATGCATCTGCTTTTGGCAAGTGTGATACAGGCTGAAAGGACCTTTGATTTGACCCCGGGTGGCCACTCCTGTGTGCTTGTGTAAATACCGCCTGTTTGGAAATGTGTGGACTCAGGAGTATGCTGGATACAGAGTGAGGCTGTGGTCCTGCACAAGCTCAAGAGGTGTCAAGTCAGAGGGTATCAGGGGAAATCCTGTGTGCTTGGGACAACACACAACATGGGACAAATGTGGAGAGAAGGCTTTGCAAGAAGTCACTGCCTTGGAAAGTGGAACAGTGACCCCACATCTGATACAATAATCATAAAATATGCTGAGATTTTGGTCTTATGTTACATTTTCTCCAGTTTTCATAGTCAGAGTTCTTGAATGCTTCCCAGATACTTTAGGGTTGTGCACTGAGATCCCTAAGGGGCTCCATAGCCCTCTGTCCTTCTTGAAAGAGGCTGGGGATGGGATAAGAATTTCATTTGCCGCATTATGGCTTTTCATTCCCTCCTTTCTATTATTATTATTATTATTTATTTGGCCTTGAAAGAACATGTTGGAGAATAGGGTTATTCACACCTTGCGGTTACCCAAATTCTGAGTTAGATCTTGTGTACGGGCGGATGAGCCTGTCTAGTACTATTGGTAAGGAACTGGAAATAGCGTCGGAAGATCAAAGCGGTTGGTGCTGCAGCTCCTCGTGTTTCCATTAATGGAGTTTCCTGGGGGAGCATCTTCCTGAATCTTCAGGGAGGTTCATGAGATAGTCAGCCCCATGGCAGAAGAAATCTGAAAAAGGAGTAATAATTAAGAAGGCCAACACAAGAAATACTGGGGTTATTTCTAGATGCAAGGATGTCCTGGTGTTTCTGTGTAGTGTAATGTCTTCCAGGCTCTTTTAGACAATGCTTGGGGATTATCCTGGTGGATTGATGGCATGACCCAAATGGAGATTCAGAATCTGCAATCCTGGCTCAGGCCCAAGTATTAGAGCCATTTTCTCCAAATCTGTGAGCCAAGATGGCACACAGTAAGTGGAGGCAGTGAAGGATATCACTTCCAAACTGTACTACTGCTTAGACAAATATAGATGAACAGCAATGGTAATTTTAATTATTTAACATTTCTTTGAATGCTCCTGCAGTTATATGAAGGAGTCCTGCATATAATGCTAAACACTAAATACTGATGCTGAGTTAATGCACAATGTTTGGTGGAGTGAGTCCTTTGGAATCACAAGTCATATCAGTGAATGCTACAGGGATAGTTTGAGTAGGCTATAAACAGTGTAATAAATTGAAGTATCTTATTTATTTGTTTTTGTATATCGTATATGTCATATATGTCCAAAGGGCTATGCTTGGCTGCTTGATTGAATGTTTTCAGTAATTTACAACATTTTAAATCCTGGGCAATATTTTTAAAAGGGCTATCGTTCTCAGCTGGGTTATTAAATGAACTGCTCACACCTGCCTATGATGCCCAGAGATTAGTGCTCAACAAGAAGGAAGTGTACAGCTTGATTTGAAAATGTTCTTTGCATTGCTCATTTTACTGTTTGGTGCCGATTGATTCACAGTCTTGCTAATAAATTTTAAAGCTCCCCAGTGAAGAGAGGACGCAGGGAAATGGGCATAAACTTAAAAACAGATTCCATGTTGCATAACTTCAGCCATGAAATTTAACTCAAATGCACAAGTAAATTGGAGCGGACTGCCTTAAATTCCTACTGGAAGGCGGGCAATTTTGAGAGACCATCTGAGATAAGCCAGGAAACTGCTGCGCTGTTTAAAAATTCCTGAAAATGTTTCAAAATCCAGTTGATAGGGCTTGGGCAGCTGTGCCGTTCCAGGGAGCTGCCACTGAAGCGATGCTTCCAAGAGGAAATGCAGCATGACCTGTGTCAAGCCCGAAGGATGGGAAACGCCAGGGGCGGAAGGGTTCCACAGATGGCTTGAAGTGTCACGGGCAGTTCCTGCGGGGACGTGGGTGCGGGGGCAGACGAAGGCCCCGGGAGGCCGGCAGTGCCACAGAAATGCCGCCTGCCTTCCCCACGCTGAGCTGCCAAACCCTCCCCAGTGCGCAGGGCCGCCGTGGGGCCCACGGCACCCGTTCCTTCATGACGTGCTGCACCCATGAAACCTCACTGGGAAGCATGAATGTTTTCTGGAAAGCATAATATTATTTTAAGCATAAATTACTTTGAAACTCAGTAGCTCGAGATCCCTTACTCCAGAGGAGCAGATTTTGCAGGCAGGGTCCTTATCGGCTGCTCGGTGGGAACTGTGTTAATGTTGCCACAAGAATGCAAACAGTAGTGCCTTTGATAAAAAAAAAAAAACCAATTTCGCATCCTGAAACAGTTAAGATGCTTGTTTTTTGAAGGATATAACACTGTTTGCAGTGCTGTATGTGCCAGCTTATGGAAAAAGATGCGGTTTTGTTAGTGCTTGCAGGGAGGAGGCTGCCTGGACCATTGCAGAGTGATGTGTGTGAGGAGGAGGAGGAGAGTGCAGGAAGGCTGGCTGTGGATGTCCGCGGTGGAGATGCCGGGGACTGCGGCTGCATCGCTGCTCCCTGGCAGTCTGCCCTGGGGTCTCCTCCTCGCTTAGGATTTACTGCCCTCTTCCCCTGACGTGTCGGAGGGAAGCTGGTCTCTGTTGCTGCCTGGTTTCCCGTGCAGAGGATAGGCGTGTTGCTGGCCGTACAGTAGGCATCTTTGTGGACACTGTGAAAATGTCTTTGAGTACTTTCCGGCGTCCTCTGGGTGTTATATATTTGGTTAGTGCATTATTTTGATTTTAAAGCTGCCTTTGGTTCAAGAATCCTGAAAGGAAGCTGTTGTGCAACTGTTTTAATCTGATTTTACAGGCTGATTCCAGCTTGATTCCCAGCACAAAGAAACAAAGAGGAGCTCAGTTGTATATTTTTTTTTTTAACCAAAAGTAAAAGCCCCTCCTCCTTTAAAGATCTCTTCTAGAATGTTATGTTTAGAGAGTGATTTGCTATTGTTTAAATTTAATCTCTGTAATGACATTAGGATTGGATTAATCACGGGTTATTTTTCTGAATCGTTCTGGTCTGGCACTCACAGCTACTGAGTATAAAGCCAGTCTTCATCAGATGTAAGCTGGCATTGCTCCACTCAAGTTAGTGGAATAAATCCACTTTATATTGTGGCAGCCCAATTGCAATACTACAGCTATTTCTAAGAAAGCACCCTTTTTGGAGATTTTTTGGCCTTGAATCTTTTTTTTTTACTGTTATTTTTAAGCTGTCATTAACTTCCAATTGCATTATATTTATGGTAGCATAGTTAGCTGTTGTCTCTAGGTCGCCTCAACTGGGCCTAGGGGGATAAACAAAAGGTGGAAAGCCAAAATCAACTCAAATTTCTTTGCCTTTTCTGTTTAAGAGCTGTCTGTACTGCCAAGAGTATAAGCAGCTGTCAATGGGAAAAGTTAATTACTCGCCTCATTCACCTCTCGGACGCTGCTGTACGCTCTTACAGATCTTTGCTCAAGATTGCCTTTCATCTGTGGTTCCTCCTGAGGACTCCTCCTCCTGCGTTGCCCTCTGGGGTGATAGTGCAGGAACATTGCGTATCGTGGCGAGGGTGCTTGGAAGGAGGTGGGCTCCACACTCATCCCAAGTCTGTTTGAAGCGTGGCGTGAAGGTCTCGTGTGGAGACCCGGCAGGGCCATGTTGAGCTGCTGCAGTGTTGGCAGTTATCAGAAGTGAGATGTGGGGCTGAGAGCAAGCCCGGAAGGAAAGATCCCGCTGGCACAAGAGGCAGCAGAGAGTTTGCTTTCAGGCCTTTGACTTTTAGTGTCTTTAGGGTCTTTAGATGTGTAAAAGACAGATATCTCGTGACCCTGTTTCCGATGCCATCTCTCTACTTCAAGGAGCTCAGCTGCTGACCTGCTATTATGCCTGTGGTTTCACTCAGCAGCACTTAGCTTCAGTTAGCTTCTTGAAAGGAGATGTGAAGCCTTTTGGATTTCATTTCTTTGTATTTAATTGGTGCTTTGTATTCTCTTTTCAGACACTGAGGGAAAAAACCTGCATATATTATAACAGAAGTCAGCTTTAATCTGTAGTGCAGTGATGCTTCCGTAGCTGGTTGTCTGTAATTGTGAGGTTCTCCCAGTGCAGCAGGGAGACACTTGATCTCATAGATTTGGAAAAATCCAGACCAGCTTTCCGGTGCATTGAGGATATCTGTTCAGAGGAATAAAGACCTGCTGCAGTTCTCGTTCTTGCAGATGCTCACGCCTCATGGTCTGGTTAAGCTGGTTTTTGACATAGGAGGGAGAATGCAAGACCCAGGTGAAGACTGCCACTTACACTGAAGCCAGATATCCTTCATCTTGGATGGATGAAGTGCTTGCATGAGTGGAATCTTGTCCTCTCTCCTTCCTCTGTGTATCAGTCTAATAAAACGACTGTTCACTTCTTTATTAATCTTGACTTGTATTTTGATTCCTGCGACCTTTTTCTTCTTTTTACCATAGCTGTGACCGAGACTGGTTTGTCTGTTCTTTTTAAGCTTCATTTTGTCTTGTGCTAACTCTTAATGGTTGTTATTGAAGAAATCCAATTGATACAGCTGTAAGGCTGCAATAGTAGATCAGTCACATACATGGTGTCTTTATTAATGGGGACTATTGAAGCAAAAGTGTTTGGGGCCTGAGTTACTGCTTCATTGCTGCAGATTTGATGAATACTAAGGCTAACTTGTTAAGAAGAAATGATTAGGAATTTTACGTCAAGTATCATTTATAATCAAACTAGATTCATGAATACGTGGGCAAGACTCACTCTGTATAAGCAAGTGGTGAACACTGGTGACCTTTACTGGAGTGTGGAACTGATTCAATGTCCAACAGAACGAAGTTGCTCTTGAAACTCTTGGGGTACGAGAAGTTTTGGATTTGCTGGAGCAGAATAGATGCAGAATATCTCATCCCAGATAGTTACAGCCTCAATCCTTTTCTATCTCACCCTGTGCCCTTCCAGGAATTAAGTTACCGTAGAAATTGTGATTATTTGTATAGATAATAAAAGGTTTTTTTGTTTGCTTTTAGAGATCTAGATTTTGAGTAAATGCTTGCTTTCCTTCTATCTTTCTTTCTCGCTCTTCTTTCTTTTTCTCTCTCTTTCTCTCTCTCTTTATCTCTTTCTCTCTCTTTCTATTTCTCTGTATCTCTCTTTATCTGTTTTTCTATTTCTCTCTCTTTCTCTCTTTCTATTTTTATTTCTCTTTCTCTCTTTTTTGCTCTCTTTCTCTCCTTCTCTGTTTCTCTTTCTCTCTGTTTCTCTCTCTCTCATTTCTTTTTCTCTCTCTCTTTCTCTCTCTTTATTTGCTTTAGCTCCAAGATAGTGAGATAGTGAGACTTTCTTACAGGCACTACTGAAGTTTTTAGACTGACACCTGACTAGGAACTTCTCACATTTTTACCTGAACAACCAATCTGCTGCTTTTCTCGAATCCTGAGAACTTGAGGAAAACCACCAAATATGAGGACACATAGTGCTGCTGTTCTGGATGTGAACTGTGTTTACTCGGGAAAGACTGCTGTCCTGTTACTTCTGCATAGGAGTTACCTGAGATTCCAAGTAATGCTGAAGCACAAGGAGTTTCTTTCAGTGACAATCATTAGGGTTAGTTACATTTAGTCCAAGGTGTATGTGATACATGCAAATAGAAGTATAATGGTATCGTTAGCACAATAGATGCATTGTGCTAATTTCTTAATTCTTTTACGCAGTGAAATTCTTTTGCTTTTAAAGTAAAAAGTATTTTGAGCGCTGTGTTATTTTTAAACCAAGGACATTTTGTGCTGAAATTGTCTATTGCAACACTGGTTTAGAATTAGAATACACAAAATTCAAAACCACAGTAAGCCTAATTTTGACATTCTTGCCTTTTTAACTTCTCAACAATAGTGTTGTGTTTGTATAGTATTTAAAAATATTTGTTGAGAGGAATGTAAAGAGCTACTGGCAGGCGTCTCTGTTAACTGTTTATGTGTGTTCAGCTGGTCTTGGTGCTCAAAAAGAAGCTGTAATGGAAAACCCGGAGCTGAGTGCTCCAGTCCCAGAGTCCACAGCTTAGAGCCTGTGTTGCCTGTGGTGCAAAGGGGCGTCTGTAGCCTGAGCCAGGTTGGGGCAGAGCGGCATGACGACGTGGCTGCTCCTATGGCCATTGGCTCAAAGTGCTCAGTGTGCCGCGCGGGGCAAAAACGTCCGTCCAGCAGTTCCTCCCATCCCAACCTGCCGTGATGCGTGCATATCTGCTTTGGAATTGGCTTCAAAGCACAACGCCGGCAAGCAAGTAGGAATATTCAGAATAATATAATTAGACCATGAGAATGCATTTTATGAAGTAGTAGTTAGTGTTATGACGCTACAACACCTATTTCTGCCTGACTTGTCCCTGATGCCCCAACAGATATTAAGGAGAGGTTTAGGAAGGCCAGTGGAGCTCGGGAACTGCTTGCTTTCAACCTGCTGTGGCCACGAACATGGCTAATTTTCTCAGCAATGGATTTGCAAAGTTGGGGCCTGCATGTGTTGATCTCCAGGAAGAAATTAGTTTTGGATTTAGCATTTCACTGATCAAACTAACCTGAACAAATTCATGCGGGGGAAAGAAAAATTGGAAAGCAGCTTGAGAAATGGTTTCTCCTTTTTGCTGTTGCATTGCATTTTTGGCATGCACTGTCTGCATTTTGAATAATAGGTCATCCGATGCGATGTAATGTGATAGCAACACAAACTGGGTAATCCTGGGAACGAGCAGCTCGGATCCTGCCTTTCCAAATTTTACTGTTCTAAAACTTGACTTCTTTGTTGAAAATGAGCTCCTTCCAGGGGGTAAAAAGCCCCCAGAGAAGAACTGTTGGCATTTTATATTTTTAAGCCGTCTTGCTGAATGAAAACAGTTGATTATTAACTTGATGGGGTGACAATGAGTATATAGAATTTAAATATCTCACCAGTCCCACAAAGGAAAAAAAAAAAACCCACCCTCCATTGTATCATGGGAAGATACATAGCCAGAAACACTTTCCAACTCGTTAAACTTTTATACTTGCTTCATACAAGCTTAATGTGGGCTTTTTTCCATCCCGTAGTGTTGTAGGGACACTTCTGTGTGTAGCTGAGGAGGATACCTTCAACTTTTTTTTTTTTTTTTTTTAATATGCTTGTGTTCTGTAACAGAAAAAGCCAAACATAATCTGAAAGAGTACAAAAAGCTTTCCTTGCTCATGCCATACAACTTGCTTGTTCTGCTAATCCTGATAACGAAATCACTTTGAACATTTCCCCTGTATTCCATTTAGTCAGCTTCTATGATTGTGTGGGGCTTTCAGACAAGCAAAATAAAGGAAGAAAGCTTTTAAAAACAGGAAAATATTATTGTAAACACATTTCAAAAGCCATAAACTCTGAAAGGGTACTCGGAGTCAAATGTTGCACCTGAATGTACTTTTGCTGTTCTGCGGGGGATGCTTCGATGCTGTTGGTCTTGGGGAACATCTTTGTCTTCTTTGGGTGATAGGGGAGAATACTGATTTAAAGCACTAGGTTTTGACTATACCACTTATAAGCTAACATTTGGTATTTGCCATGGGAGGAGGTCAAGGGCTCATTGTGACTTGAGGTCTGAAAGTAACATCAGGAAGCAACTTTTTTTTGCTCGTTCTGAACCTCTCGTGCTTTGTTGTGTGTCCCTTTTGCAGGTCAGATGGGACAGCTCTTCACTGTCTGTGTGCTCTGGGAGGCCAAGTCGCATCTCGGTGTAGGGCTGTGGCTCACAGGAAGCATACAATATCCCTCTTATTATTTCTCTGCAGAGTAATTTTAGTTTTCCTGCACCCTGTCAGGTTTCCTGTTGTGATTCTTGTTTCTAATTGCCTTTCCCAGGGTTTGTTGCTTGTTCTGATCGTGTCCTTCCATTTGCTCTTCTTTGTCCTGCTTTTTATTGCGCTCGATTGGGTTGTTGCCTGCGGTTGCATGTGTGCAGCCTGCTGTCATCCTCTGTGGCTAGCCCTGGGAAGAAGATACCACGTGCACTGCGAGGCTGTGGTGGTGCCTCTCGCCCGCAGGGTGGCTCATCTGGTCCACCAGGCAGGAGGTGGACTTCAGTTTTGCCTGGATGCTGCACCCATAAACAAGGACTTTGCAAGTTCTAAATCAAGAATTATTGCTTCATACTTCTGTCTCTCCAGAATAGCTGATTTAGACATTCCCTCACCATTAATTACATCCTCTCATCTTGTAGCAGCAAGTAAAATGGCCATTCTGGACACATCATTCTGCTAGAAACAGTCCAACATGACTTCTTATTGGTTGGACTCCTGCAAGTTTCTGAAAATACATGACAGGTCCATTTTGAGAAGCGCATCCTGCTGTACCTCAGTCAGGATATAGAATAACCAGACAGCCTCAGTCCCTTTCTCAAGACTATATCCAGGCGTTCACTAGTTCAGAGTTTGGATTCATTCCCAATTAAAACCAGAGGTAGACACTTTAAGGGAAGTACAGCTCACTGATGAGAGATGGCAAGCGCCATTTCAAAACAAATTTCTAGGAGGTCTGAAAAGTGCACGATACCATTGTGTCGATACTCTCACCCAGAGAGTGGGTGGCACTGTCCCCTTTCTGGAGGTCATGGGATCCAGGCACCCACATTTGCTGGTAAATTGATTTCTGAACTGTTCAGGGAAATATGATGGAAGAGTGCCCAAACTTTGACAACAGTTTGCAAGCTTGCCTTTGCCCCCTGTAGCAGTTTCAAATACGACGTCTTTTAAGTACTGTGTACCATGCTCCATGAGAGTCATGTGGAGGTGAAAAGATTTCCAGGCAAACTTCAAAGAGAAGGATGTGACTAAGTGTCATGCGGAGTGCCAGGACACAGTCACGGCCAGATGAGACAGCTCTAATGGAAGAAGTGCTCCCAGCTGCCAGGGAAAAGGGAGAGGGTTTGGAGGAAACTGGGTCTGGAGGAAGACGGTGAATAGGCAGATGGGAAAGGTGGAAGGAAACATCTCCGTGGGCTGTGTTTGAAGCGCCAAGAGATGTGTCTGCTCTCCGTGGAAGGTAACCCGTGAGTAAGGCAGTGGAATTCAAGGAAACTGCCTGTAGTTCCTGGCCCTGCCCCAAACTTGCTATGCCTGTCCTTGGATGAATCCCTCTCCCTGTGACTCAGTATCCATCTGTAGAATGGGGAGGGCTACTTACCTTATATGAGGTTGTGAGTTTAATCTTGTGGATGTTTTTGCAGTTTAATGTGTTAAAAAGAGGAGAAAATTAAAAGCAACAGAAAGCGAGCATGAAGTCTAGCATAAGAAGGAATCTGTCCTTTCCTCTCCTCCACTTCTGAATTTCATCAGGTTCCCAACCATAATGTAGTGGGAATGTATTCATAATTGAAATATATTGCTTCATTTGTAGTGGTGGGAACAATTTTTTGGTTTTATATTTTCTTTTTCAGAGCTCTGAAGATGTAATTATGTGTGTTTATACAATCATCTGTTGTGGTTTTAAGCAATTTCTAGTAGGAAATCACAATAAATAGTAACAAATCAAAAAGAGACAAATGCAAGTTATAATCAAGTAATACAAGAGGAATGGGGCAAGAAGCAGAGTTTGTAAGGGGTACCTTATCCAGAGAAAATGCAAATCCTAAGGCATTACTCACAGGAGTGGTTCTGGCTTGGGTCTTCCTTGCACTCCATGCTCTGTGACCAGCCTGAGGAGCACAAAAGGGAAGATAATTGAAGAAAGTGAAAGAGTTTGTTGCCTCTTTACCCTGTCATTCTCAAATAAACTTCTGCAAAAGGAAGGGATTTTAATTGTGTTTGAGTTTTAAATTTAACCTTTGAAATAAATGTCACGTCAGTCTTATTCAGATGACAAGCCAGCATGTAATGGCTCTAACTCAGGAGATGGTAACTTTTAGGACATGCTATGAATTGACTTACCTTATGATAACAATTTATTCTGTCCATGCCTTGATGTGCTAGCGCAAACTGGAGCGTCTCATCTCCTCTATTAGAGGAGACGTGCAAAGTTTCATGAAATACTGTGAAGGACTGGAGATCCACGGGTGGAAAGTGCTTAGGGAGATCACAGGTTCAGAGTTACAGGATATTTTAAACAGGAACAAAATTATCATATTTTGCCTGTGAAACTTGACTTTTCTTTAAGAAGTATAAAAGTCTCAAAAGTATATTAGCTTTTATGTATGGATCTTATATAAATTTTTATATATGGGTCTTATATAAGTTATATTTGAAAGGCCTGCATTAGAAGGGCTGTTGTTGCAGAAGCTTTCACAGCACTTGTCAAGACCATGTTTGGAGAATAAATATGATTTTTATTTTCTTCAAGAAACAGCTGGCAGCATGTGGAAACATTTCATTATTAATTTTTAGTCATGGTTCTTTTCTTTTTTTTCCTTCTTTCTTCTTCCCATCTGCAGTTGAATATGACAAGGAGTTCACACCTCACCAGCGGCACCACAAGGAGTTCAAATTTAATTTGTCTCAGATTCCTGAGGGCGAGGCCGTCACGGCTGCTGAATTTCGAATCTACAAGGACTGTGTCATGGGGAGCTTTAAAAACCAATCCTTCCTTATCAGCATCTATCAAGTGCTACAGGAACATCAGAACCGGTAGGCAAGCATTGGTCCTTCTGCTTCACCGTGCGCTCTTTCAGGGAAGGGCAACGGGTTCATGCTGGGGTTCAGGAGCTGGGCATTCACCTAAATAGCTCCCCCTTTTTTACTCGGATTGACAGGGTGTGTTACTGTGTGGCCCTTCTCCTCTGGGAAAGGAATACAGTAGAGTGCAAAATGGTGCTCAGATGAAGAAAAACTGTGATACATTAGCCCAGGGCATCTCAGCTGCAACACTTTCATGTCTGTACATAAACCAAGACTTTGACATGAGGCAATAGAATTTAAAAGCAAAGATGTTATATGATGTTATTGCTCATGCAAACTGAACTATATGTGTCTCCTTTCACCATAAACGTGCAAGCATAAGAAAAACGTCCAAAAAATACTGGTCATTTGTGCAGGCTTCACCTGCTTACAACTTGTATCTTTTAAAGTTTAAAATGTAACAACTTTATCAAAGTTGTTTTAACTTTATCTCTGCTGGAAGCAGAGAAGAAGAAATAAGAAATAAGAAACATGAGTGTTTTTAAAAAAGTGACAAATTCCTTCCTCTGTGAAAGTTTACCTGGTACTTTCTTTCTGATGCCTCTTTCCTCAGTCTTCCCATTGATAATGTTTTGAGGGATCTGCCCTTCATGAATTACTGTTGTAATTTAGACTTCGAACAGCTGATAGTTGTGCTGTGAGAAGGGTGGCCTTTATCGAAATTGAGAGAAATACTGAAAATAGGAGTGTCAGTGGCAAGTTAGATGAGGACAATGTTCTCTTATCACATTGTTATTTGGTGGACTGCCTTTTAGGTGGTATGTTTGCTAGGTAGGGTGTTTTATCAATCCACATTTTCTTCAGAGCTGATAGAAACCCCATATTCATGCAGATTTCATAAATATTAGCTGAACTGAAAAAAAACACTGATGAGCATTGGTCTATTTTACATTTCACAAATGTAGATCCTATCACCAGAGCGGAAGGAAAATCTTTGTGAAGGATTGAAAGAGTTAAGTGCAGTTCTCTGTGCTAGTCACCAAAGCAGGGCGTAGAGTTACGTCAGGTTTCAAGGTGTCTCTTCTAAGGAGAATTGTCAACTTTTATGTGTACATAATATCTTTTTTAGAATAAATTGGGCAAGCAAATAGTGCATTGCAAGGAAGAGAGAGGGTAGAGTAACTAAGTACAGGATACAGGGTAGAGCAGCTAAGATTTCACAGCCGTAACAAGTTTATAAAAGCTTTCATCCCAAAATGTCTGCTAGTTAGGCAATGACGTTGGAAACTTATATCTTTATTTCAAACAAAGAAACATGCCAAAAACAGTGGATGGCATTTCAAAGCTCAGATGTGCGTCCTTAGGCACTATATACTTCATTGTTTATACGTGATCAACAGTTCTGTATGTGCAGGGTAGGGGTGGCACCTGGGAGAGGGGTGGGAGAGCACCTTTTCTGCAGTGCTGGTGAGTAGCGGGGTCTCCCACTTCCCTCCTGCTGCTGAATGCGCGTGCCGGAGGACATCCCGCCGTGTCTGCTGAGGATCAGAGAGCAGCTTGGTAGACAGAACTGCCGGGAACACACAGTCCCTAGTGACAGGGGGTAGACTCGGATGGGCACCCCGGATAGAAGTGTCTATCAGTCATTACTAATCTCTGACTTATCTCGTCAGCCCCAAAGCTCTTTTTCTCTTTTTATGCAAGTGGGTAGAAGGGAGATTTTTGACAAAGAAAGTTGCAACTCTGGATGGGGTTGCATGACTTGTGACAACAATTCTTATCTACACAGATGGAGGCAAAATGCAGCTTGTAGAGTCCTGAAGTAGTAAAAAGAACATTCCTTTTTTTTTTTCTTTTCCTTTTTTCTTAAATGACCATTAGACATGCAAATATATGAAAATATGTATGGCCCTATATATATATATGTGTATATATATATGCATTCTCTGTATCTGTATATAAATACATATATGTATGTGAGACTGTATATATATATTAATTGTCAGAACTATGTTAAAAGCATACAAGTATAAAAAGCCAGTTATACTAGAAGCTGCTTCAGTGTTACCTTCAGTTTAAATTCTGACTCTATAGATTGTTGTTGGTGGTTCAAATGTGCTGCCGGGTTGGTGACACAGTTGGTCTTTGGGGTTTTAAGCATGTTTGGGGGTTTGAACTGGTTCTCAGTTCACTACCACCTGTGCATGGGGACAAAAACTATCTTCTGTCTCAGAGTCTTCTGGGATGCTATATTTTTGAGTGCCTTTTTCTTGTTTGTTTTTTGGTTTTTTTTTTTTTGATCATTAATTCACTCATATGCTTTTACTAGAAAAGAAAAAATTCCAAGTTGTTAGTACATTTTCTTTTGTCTCAGTGAATTAATTTGGAATATATTGTTTTCTTTTCCTGTTGGGAACTCCAGAAGAAACAATTATAAAAAAAATTACTCTTTTTTTATGGAAAAAGCTTGTTAAATATTACTAAAGCTTCTGTTGTGTTCTAGCAGACATCCTAAAAAACAGAAAATAACAGCTGTCTTTGACTTAAATAAATAAATAAAGTGTTGTGTCATATTTCCTTTAGACTAATGGTTTGAGTAACAGCCTGGTATTTCCTGGCATTTTATGACATTGTATTACGTAAGGAAGAGTCCATACAGATTGTGAATTCTCACTAGTGAACTGGCAGACTGAAGAAAAAATGAATTGCTGCCCTTTATCATCTTATTCTGTTGTCAAATATTTCTTTTGGTCTGGAAAATTCATCTCTGAACACTGTATAAGATATCTGTTCAGTTAATGTTGTTAGTCTGTTGAGAAGATTCAAAGTTGAGTTTGGTTTTTATGAGGTTAACAATTGTCTTGAGATAATTATCTAGTCTCTATAGTAAAACTCCTAGGTCTTCATGTGCAAATGAAAACGCAATGAAGTGGTTTAACTCAGCATTACTTGAACAGAAAATGACACCAAGTATGAGATTCCAACCCACATGTGAGCACTGTTAAATAGGGTCACAAGCAGTTCTGACAACTCCCCAAGACACAGCATAATGGCTAAAACCAAAGCCAGAATTCAGCTGAAAATTTCTACCATGACTGCCTGTTATGAGTTATCAAACTCATAGACAAATCTGAATACAAAGATTGTACAGGCCCATTCAAAATTGCCTTCTAGATAAGGATCTGTGCAGAAAGGATGAGAGTGATCAGAGACTTGATGGTTATTAAAATAGAGAAAGAAAGAAAGAGAGAGAGAGAGAGAGAGAGAGAGAGAGACATACATATCAGGGAGTTATTTGATGCTATTCCTGCCCAAAGCAATCAAAAATATGAAAACGATACTCATGGAGTTTGCAGGCAACAAAGTATGCATCCAGGACAGTGTGGTCTAAGCACATTCTCTCTGAAAAAAGAAAACATTTTTAATACTGACTCACTCGTTCAGTAATATTTTCATCTCCCCATTCCTTCCACCCTTTCTTAAGGTTAAAAAAAAATAGTGCCTAGAAACTAAGCTTTTGTTTTAAAACCAAACCATGGGTAACGGCCACATTATTTCCTACAGCAAACTGCTGGACTTGTCAGTGGAAGGCTGCAAAGAGGTTAATGAAACTTTTATGATAGATAAAGCTTATGGCCAACTGTGCCTTACCCAGATTTCTGACTGTGTGAAAAAGAGGCTTGTGAAACAGAACCATGGTGATGTTTGCTTTGCTCAGCACAGTTTTAGACTCTGAAACAAGCGGTGGGTTAGTCCAGTGTGTGGAGGGGCATGTGGTGGTACATCCAGATGGTGCTGCTTGCTTCCAGCTTCTCACCCTCCAGAGTTTCTTAAACCATGCTGTTTGAGGGCTAGGCTGTTTCTTTTTGTTTTGTTCTGTTTTATTTTTTTTCTGTTTCGGTGTGTGGAAAGTGGAGGAACTTTACCAAAGCAGCAGTTTAGGAACACACCTTATCTCAGTGGGTAGCTCAGCTGGTGATGCTCCGGCCTGTCCTCCTCTGCTTTGTGTGATGCTGAGGCAGAACTGAGATAAAAGCTTGCCTGGTTGATCTCAAAGGTATTGATTTTGTGGAAGACCAGCAAGGCTCTCTCTGATTTCTGATGCTCTTTGGGAGTGGTTTGCCATGTAAGCGAGACTTTTAGAAGCCCAGGAAAGAAATGAGTTTATCTCTGGCAGCAGATCATTAATTTCTTCTTCTTTCCTGAAACTTCCTTGCTCTCACCCAGAGAGGTGTCAGGTCAGGACTAGAGAGGGCAGGCTGTTTGTGGCTGATCAAAGATGTCAATCCTTGGCTTGGATCATTAGTATGTTTTCAAGTGTAAATATCCTGTTAATACAGACCTCCGAGCACTCCCACACTGTCCAAACAACTGATCTATAAAAAACGTGAAGCAGTGGCCTGTGCTAATGATCAAAGGAAGATACGGTACTTTAATGGTCAAAGTTTATTAAACAGTTTCATTTGCCCCCAGAATGAAATATGAGAACCTGATGTGCCAAAAGATTCCTCCTATATGATAAGACATATAGCGATGTAGGTGTGCCCTGCAGACTGGGCGAGGAGATAGGTTCCTCTGCTGAACATCATTCTTTAAGGGTTAAAACTGCCAGTTACATTGCTAGTAAAGTCTTCCTCTTTGCAGCAAGATATTTATACAAATAGGATCTGAGCTTCTAATCTAAAGGGCAAATTGATTCGCCAGCAGTGTTTATAGCTTAGAAAATAAATAACTGTCCTCAACTGGATTTTGAAATGGGTTGTGTAATACAAATGACAAAGCTAGCATCAATCTGTTTCAAGTTAAGGTCAGGTTTGTATATAGTGTGCATATATTTGTATATTATAGAGCTGTTTCCATGATGCTATAGAGAAGTGTCCGTTAGCGTTTCAGTTCAACTCCCACTGTGCATATGCAATTTGTTGTGTTTTAGGGTGGTTGGTTTTTTTAGACATTTGAATGTCTAAACGTTTAAGATGTTAAAGTTATTCTGGAGGAAGTCAAAGAATACCATTTAAGTGCCTTATTTCTTTTCTTAAAGAACAAAGATAAACACTATCCCCAACTTCATGGCTCAAAGTGCATTTGAATTCTGAGTATACTACATTACAACCAGATCACCCCTCAGGGTGATTAAATCCTAGCCAAGAAAATGAGAAATACATTTCCTATCCCTGGGTCTGGGGAGAATTTCTTTTTCTCCAGTTTCCCATTGGCAAAACGTTCAGTCCTCAGAGCTGTGAAGCTCAAGACTTTGAACTCAATGTGGGGGAGACCTTTGCACTCAGTTGCCGTTATTGGCTTTGCTGGGGGTTGCTGCTGCTTTTGCAGCTTGGCTGTTTCCTTCCCCCTGCACCAAATCATCAGGCCCCTGCAGAGCATCCCAGCATCGCCGTCTGGTGTTTCATCCTCTGGCCATCAGTCCTTTCACGTTAGCGCCCGACTGCTGATCTCCTGTTACATCTGGAAAGTAACTTCATCTGCAGGCTGATAGCTCTTAATATTTCCTTCCTATGTTCCAAGGCAGTTGTAGATTTCTTTGATTCTTGCCCAGGCCTACAGGTTGCATAACTTCTTCAAGATTAGATGATCACAGTTAAACTCAATCTTACTTCTTTCTGTGAAACGATATGGTCTCCCTTTGCTTTCCATTGATGTTCATACCAGGTGTTGGCATTCTCTTGCCTGAAGCTTTTTGTGATGATGAGTACTAATTAATTAAGACCATTTAATACCTTTTAATCTTTGCAGTAATGGTCATTTAGACATACCAAGTTGTTTGTATTGTGTCTGTTGGCACAGTCTTGTGTTGTGTAAACTTAACAGACAAGGTGTTCTACAAATAGAAAACTTTTTTAATTGAAAGCAACTTTTAATTTCTACTGAATAGTGGAAGATTTACCATTTTGAAAGACTATGGTTTCAAAATTTTATCTGTATAGCAACTCTATAAGACTGCATCTGTTGTGGGTACAGCTTTTACTTTGTTGTTAGTTGATAAGAGCAAATAATCTTGACAATTTATTCTGTGCAAAATGATTTTTGCCGAAGGTTGACATTAGTACAAACTAAAGGCTCAGATCTTGAGGTACACAGAGAAGAGTATTTTGTACTCTTTAAGTACGTTAATTAAAAATGTAAATCCCACACACTTCTGTGCAAAATTCCCATTTCAGAAAGTGCTGCTAGGCAGTCTAGACTATTATGTCAACTTGTCTTTGAAGAAAAGTAAACAAAAAGGTTCAGCTGAGGAAAGTTTTAGAGACTTACAGTAATTAATGCTTTGGTAAATGGCTGTTGATGCGTAACAATCCTTTAAACACCTGGGTAATTGCAAGCTTTGAAGCTGGTCCAAAAATGTTTGTTGAGATCTCTAATTAAAATGAGAGACCTTTAACTTGGTCACTTTGAAGGTGAGAGTTCTGTTTATTCTCACCACCTCCTTGGTAATATTTCTGACCAGTTGGAAGAGAAAGATCAGGGGATGGGGAAAAAAAAAAAAAAAAAAAAAAAAGTTCAACATATGTCTTAAATTTAGCTTTTTATAGCTTTGATGTTTTTCCTGTAGCAAAGTTCCATGTTGTAATGTGTATCCAGAACAGAGAAATTATTTTAATGTGGACATTTCAGTAAGTATAGTAACTAAGATTAACCACTTGACCTGGTTACTAATTTGACTGAGTCCTAATCTATTTAGTGTTCAATTAAAATGAATTAACACCCAGAGACATTTTGTTGAAAGGTTTACATAGAGGTTTTAGTTAACAAAATATTTATATTATGGGGAAAAAAAAAGCACTGAAATTAGATGAGAACTTCTCCTATAAATGTCCTCAGTAGATGCTTAGGATGCTAGTGTTAAGAATAGTAGCTGTTTATATTTGACAAAGTTGCTTTCTTGCTGAGGGCACTGGAGCTAAATCCTGCCTTCTGAATCCCACAGGTTGTATTTCTCCTGTAAACTGTGTACTTCTCTGTGTTTATTTCAGCTACTTGTGCTTGCTCTCTTGACCTTAGCTGCTCAGTCCAGCTCTGAAGTCTTCTGAAGGCTTTGGAAACGCTTCCATCTATTTCTTCAGCCTTCAGCTTTATGGCTCTGATCCAGAACAAAGAGCTCCTGTTTTGAGTCAGGAACAGGCAACTTGCGTCTTCCCATTTAATCTCTTGTTTTCTCTGGAAAGTTCTTTCAGCTCATTGCCTAAGTTTCTCCCATTCACTAGCCTCTTTTTAATAACATAAGCTTAATACACATTATGCCTGTAGCACCCTAATTATGAAAAACAGTAATTAAACTCATTAAGGATAGTTTAGCCCATTGAAAATAAAGATGAGACTGTCAGATATGTATTACAGTGGCAGTGAGGTTTGACGAGAGCTATATACGAAACTGAAGGCAGGTTTGATGATGAAATCTCTCTTCTGTACACTGGATTTGAAACTCCTCCATACTGTTGTGCCAGAGGTCCTGTGATATGCTCGATAGGTGCAGTTGGTTGTGCACAACCATGTAGTCTGACTGATTCAGTCTGTGCTAAGGTCAAATGTTGTTTTCTTCTTGGTTAGGGATGTAGGTTAATATATTTCTTCATTTTATTTTCCCATTTTTTCTCATTTTTCATGCTCCTTTTCTGTTTCCCTCAGTTCACTATCTCATGTCTCTTATTTTCAAATGCAAAAGTTTTGAGATTTTTTCCATTTGTCCATATACAGGAATGCATACTTCATGCTGAAAGACAGCTGCCTGCCTCACTGTGCACAACTGATGGTGGTCACTTACTAAATAGAAATTCAGTGTTCTGTTTTATGTGACTGTCTCTATGTATGATCACCTTGTTGTCCACTTCAGATTCTGCTTTGAATATAGGTTTTCACTTGTTTCTGTCTATATACATATATACATAGCCCTCTTCAGTTTGATATTTGACTGCTTCTCCAACCATTTCTTTTTTTTGCCATGGCTCTGTGGGGAAAGTGGTGGCATTATTCTGGTCAGGCAAAAAAGAAGCTGATGAGAGTCTCCTCACTTGACTCCAACCTGTCTCCAGTTTCAGTTGGATTTTTTCTGATGAACTTTTCCCCTGCTCAGTATATGTCACTCTATAACACATTTTACTCAGAATAGACCTCTGAAGATTTTGTTTGCATTTATGGGTGCTTTGGAAAACCTGCACCGGATGTTTCAGTGTGGATACTCAGAGAGTGGCAAATGCACTTTTCACCCTAGACTATAACTTTAATCTGCGAGGAGTTCCCAAAGACCATAGGAAGGGAAACATCTGAGACTGAAATCCACCTCTCCAGGGCTGCTACCCTGCACTTCTTGCTGGCTTGCAGGAGTCCCCGGTTCATTTGCTCATACAACAATACTGCAGAATATGGGCCTGCCAAGCAAACACTGTACAAACACAGAGGACACAGATGGTCCCCACCTCAGTCACCCAGTGGCCCAGAATCAGGAATGATATTGGCCTGAACAGCAGCTTCAGTTCTTACACTTCCTGCCTTTCTTTTGCAGACTTAGTGGGAGAGGAATGGGCTAAATGTGATTTCTATGGTCTTTAGAAAGCATAACTGGAAAAAAAGAAAAGCAAATTCAATCAGAAGGCTGTGATTCCCCATGAACATAATGGGCAGGACTGGACCAGTGAGATTCACACCATGGACCTCTGCCACTTGAGCTTCTTGGCAGCAGGATCACTACAAATGGCAGCAATAGTAGGTTGTTATCTTCTGTGCGCCGTCCTCCCGGAAGATGCCAGGAGTTCACAAATACTTTTAGAAACAGAGGAATGCTGAGTCAGGAACAATGAATTTGATTCCCAGAGTACGTGGTGATCACAGAGCCACCTCTAATCCCTTTTCTCCATAGACTTTCCACTTTTATCTCTATTTATTCCTTTGGTGTCTGTGCCCTCTGCTATTGCATTAGCTTCAGCACCCTTCCCATTCTAATTAAATTTTCTTTCGCTTCTGCCTTGGGTCCAGCACGAGAGGACGTTCCAGTGTGGGACCCATGACACTGGAAGATGAGTCTGTGTTTTAGATGGACATTCAATCAGGGGCAGAAACAGTGTGGTTGAGTAGGAAGAAGTGCAAGGTATTACGTTAGGCATGCGAAGGAAATAAGTGAGTACTTTGCAGCCCAGGCGCATGGATCTCAGGTTTGTAGTGAATCACAATATGGACTTGAGTTAACAGTGGGAATTTTAGGGAAAAAAATACTATTCTGAGATGTATGAGCAGAGGAGCAGTCTGTTAGACATACAAAACCTAATCTTCTGCTGTATTCAATGTCAGTGAGGTTTTGTTTGGAATTGAATCTGCGGAGAGCAATGAGAATAGACAAAGACTAGAAAGTAAGACCTGATATTTCTTGAAGAAGGGGAAATTTTTGTGTCATTTCTTCCTCTTCCACTATGAGCAAACATATGAACAAATTAAAAAAAAGGGGAGAAAGGTGAGAGTATCCTCATTTATACTAGCACTGAGGACAACAAAAATCGGCAGGCTTTTAAATGAGATTTTCTTTAGATATTATGGGGAAAAGCAAAACAAAAACAATGTTTAAAGTGAAGCATATTTGATTTCCTGGTGTGACTGAGTAGTTCCTGAGACCGGAAATCGTTAAGACTAAGCCAGACAAACATCTCAGGGATAACATGGATGTAGCTGTTCCTGTCTAGAGTTCAAGGACTAGATGATGTCTTGTGGTCCTTTCTGGCTTTACAACACTGTGATGCTTTCACAAAATGCAAGGCAAGGGGAATTCAGCTCTGAGCCTCCCCTTTCCTGGAGACCTGGCCAATCCAAAGGAGTCAAATGTTTATGAAAGCATATACAGGACTTTGCATCTGGGCCTCTTGGGTTTGTGTAGAAATAACACGGAAGCTGTGGTCATCTGGAGGCTCAAATGGGATGGTCTCTGGAGCAGGCAACTGTGGAGGAGAGCATGGCACTTAGAAGATGGGAAGTGAGACAGGAGATTAAAAAGCAAAGTGTGGGGAGGAAGGGCAGAAAAGGTGCTAAGAAAACCCATTTTCAGATACAGCCCATTTCAAGGATTGCCTTATTGAAGTCGTGTGAATTACCTAGTCGTCTGTATCTCTGAACTGTTTGTATCTGAGGAGTGGGGAGTCTCAGCTGCTTTAAGCAGCATTTCACATTATACACCATGCCTGAGAAAGCCCAATCTTTCAACCTGAGAGTTTCCAAAATGTACAGCAGCTGACGAGCCTCAGCCCCATGCTGCTGTTGGAGGTGAAGGTCAGAGCTGTTCCTGAACTGCTCTTCCTGTTGGAAGCCCGGTGGCAAAGGCTTCTGTGGGAAAGGCTGCTGAGTCACCCCCAGAGCACGCGGCTACCAGCAAGGCAGAGGAAAGCCTCCACATTGTAAAATTAGCCGCACTAGGAGGCCTAATATACTTAAGTGCTTATTTTTCCCTCTGTGATCTCATGTAAACCAAGTTGCTGGGCAGTATGACATAGCAGTTGGCCAAAAATAAAATGTAACTCCAATGTGGGTTTTTTTTTTTTTTAAGTTAACTTTTGATGAGTGGAAGGGACAGGTACCTATTTGCTCATTTCCATTATGTTATTGCTTGAAAAATATTTCTGGGTGGAGGGATTGCTAAAGGTGAAATCAGCGCGAGGTATCTGTTTTGTAATGTTGGTCAAGATAGGAATTATAGCTCTTCCATACAGGAAAGTTAGGCATGTAAAGGGAAAAGGTAAGCAGGGTATTTTTCTGGGTGCTTCTCCAGTCAGTTTCATTAAACTGAGTTTTAGTGAGAGTTTGACCCCCATTTGAAACTGAAACCTGTAAAGGCAGCCTTGGGACAAGACTCTCTAAACCCTGTTGACGCCTCAGCAAAATGTCTTTAGGGGCTGCATAGCAGTTCACTTTATTTGGCCATTTGATAGTTGAACCATTACTTGATTTTATCATTGTCGTTTTTGCCAAGTGTTAAGTCCTTGTTGTGGGAAAGCTGAGTTGAAACCAAAAATCTCCTTGACAAAAGTCACTGAATGTCTGGAAATGCTTGTAATTTCACCACTGTCCAATCAAACTAAAATTACCTTCTTCAGGAAGAAGCAGGACTTATGAATCATTTGCCAGTGAAGTAACACCCAAATCTCAGAACTAGGTTTACTTTCCTCAAGCAAAATAATGAAAAGCCTTTGTAATACTGACTTTAATGTGCATCACAAGATAAAACTCTGGATATAAGCAAGTAGATTTCAAGGGCTGATTTTTGTAATTATTAACATCACTTTTAACAGTTGCAATTTCTGTTTCTCCCAGAGCTATAATAGGGTAAGCCTTAAAACCCAGGCAGCCCAACCTTGTCTTTACTGTTTTCCTCTGCAGAGCTTCTGATCTCTTTCTGCTGGACACCCGGGCAGTGTGGGCCTCTGAGGAAGGCTGGCTGGAGTTTGACGTCACTGCTACCAGCAACATGTGGGTGATGAACCCTCAGCACAACATGGGGCTCCAGCTGAGTGTGGTGACTCGGGATGGTAGGTTACAGGCCAGTTTGTGCAAATCATCTCACGTGTCTTTGGATTGATTTTGTTTGTTTGGAAATAGTGCTAGTACACACCATGGGGTAGACACCTAGTGGTACCATGGGGCCATGAGCATTGTACCTTCATAGGCAGCTGGAACAAATACCCCAAGCAAAGTATCTGAGGACATGAGTTGAAGGCTGACAACTTCTCACCTGTTACTAGTCCTGTGCAGGCTTGTGGCTTGGCTAAGAGCTGGCAGGCACCTTCAGGCCATCACTGCAGATATCTGAGCCAGCCAAGCTTGGGAACCTCGCATGAGGGAAGGGATGTGTTTGAAGGGCAGGAGGGTCCCTCTGAAGGACAGCTGAAATACTAGCATTTCACAGCCCACAGAAACTTTGAAAGGTGGAAAATGGGTACCTGTGGTGGAATACTTGAAAAAAAGCCTACGAAAGTGTAGCAGTGAGGATGGAGAAGGTCTGCATAAAAAAGATGAAAGCTTGATCCAGTCTCTGTGGGCTCAGGTCTCCAACCTTGTGTTCATATTCTATCACTTCATCCCATTTTTTGATACATCTGTGGGGGCAAATAAGACCCAAGAACCAATGTTCTTCCTAAGGAAATATTAATGGCACCCTCCATCTGCCCAGATGTGCTGAAATATCGTTCCCAGTTCTGACAAAATCACACTGTCTCTTTGCCCTCGGCATCCCAGAGGTCTCCTAACTCTGCTCTGGGGGTTTCTCAGGTAGCAGGACTCATTTTCTGACACATCTGGGCTTTGCATTTATATATCTTTCACACTTTTTTTTTAATGACTAAAATGGAGTAGAGATGCTGTAGGGATTAAACAAAATGTCGAGACACTTTGGTGGTGCCTTTTGTCAAGGATGGATGGGACATTGTTATAAAAATGTCAGTAAATTGTGGTGGCAGAAAGGGGATGTTCAGCAATAAAATGCTATGAACAAGAAGTGAGGAAATCCTGCTTAAGGGGATGTGTCAGTGAGGAAGAGAGTGATCCATTCTTCTCAGTTTTACTAATACATGCTTTTCTGTTTTACTTGAAGGTTTCAGTGTGAATCCCAGGGAAGCAGGCCTTATAGGCCGAGATGGTCCGTATGACAAACAGCCTTTCATGGTGGCGTTTTTCAAAGTGAGTGAAGTTCATGTCCGGACAACTAGATCAGCGACAAGCAGGCGCAGGCAGCAGAGCCGCAACCGTTCCACGCAGGCTCAGGATGTTTCCAGGGTGTCTAGTGTCACAGGTAATGACGCAACGTCCATTTTGTCTGGGAGCTGGTGAAACATCTTGTGATGTTTCTGTTCGCTTCAGTTTGCAAAAGCAATGAGGGGCACATGAGGTGGGGTGCTCTTCTTTGGAGGATCAGATGACAACGACGAAGGAATGGAAGAGGGAGTCTCAGGTAATGTTTGCCTAGAATTACACTATGTGAAATAAGATATTTAGAAGATTCCATCTTGGCATTCACTGTGATTTATAGTATCACACATATGCCTTTCCAACACGGTCCTCTTTCAGTTTGCTTTGAAAAAGTCTTGGTAGAGCAGCCCGAGTTCTCTCTCTCTCTCTTTTTTTTTTTTTTTTTTTCCCCGTTGTAGGAATAGCAGTGTAAAGTGTATTTCCAATCATGCAAGCAGGTTTGCCAGGTTTGCTGTGGAAAGGTTGCATGTTGGAGAGGTTGTACAATGACATTATGTGTGCTGTCATGTCCTGATGTGACAGCTCTGAAATTTTGACAAAAATTGAGAAAATGCCTGTTTTCCAGAGATTTTTTTTTTGACAGCTCTGCCCTACATTGCAGTGCTAGAAGTTCTTTATTCGTTGAGCACCTTCTTTCCTCTCAAACATTCCAGCTCATTCCAAGTTACTTGATTAATTTGCTTATGCTGCCCCCTTCTTTCCCAGCTGGAGCCCTGCTTTTCCTGTATCTAGAAATGACTATACTCCAAGGAAGATATGTGGTTGTGTTTCATTGGTGCATGTTCAGACACTGCCCAAGGAAATAAGCCAGTGCTACCAAAACTTTGTCAGGGGTGACTCCATAGGCTCTGCTGTACTCTTGGTTGCCTGGATTGTGACTGGGCCGACCGCAGTGTTGGCAGCCTTTGGATGCTGTTCCATGCATGTCCATGCTACGGTGTGATTCTGTGTGTGTTCCTATGCCTAGTGCTGCCTGTGATTTTTGCCTTGCTTGTGGGTCAGAATGGAGCTGCCCTTTCAAAAAGGCTCTGCAGAGGTTGGTACTGTGTTGCCAATGTAATCATCTGCTCCAGTCTACCTTCAATAAAAGTTGTAGGTTTTGTGCATGGAAAATCATAAAACGCAAGTCAGCGAAGACAACGGGGAACCCAAGTTACTGCAGGAAGCAGGTGCTGGGGGCAAAATTCATTGAAAGGAAGGTAAATCAGGCAGGATGGCAAGTTGGGCTCAAGATGGCTGTATACCTTAGAGCTGGGGTGCTGTTGGTGTTTCAGGTGGCCTGAGGGACATCCTCGGGCTGTCCCATCAACAGTGCCCTAGTAGCACTGGCACAACTTCCACTTGCACTGCTGCAATACTTTGGGGTCTAGTTAACGTGCTTGTTTTGCTTTGCAAAGCCTGGGTCTGAGCGCCATGGCCAGTGGAAGAGCCCTCCACCAGTCCTGCAGGAAAAACAGTTGATCTGTCACGTTCGCTGGGACGCATTTTTACTTTTATCTTTTCTTGGTGGCTTCCAAGCCACGTTTCGGAAGGTGCATGTCACAACTGTTCTCAAGGTTATCCCCTTGGGGATCAATTTGCAAAGAGCACGCCGGCAATTCACTCATGTAGATGTTGTTAAGCAATAAGCCCAGCTGTTAGGTACACAGCATGTAATTCTCCTGTTCAGGTGGACTCAGCTGCTGCGCTCCCTCATTGCGGTGATGTGCGAGCTGATTTGTTAATGTTTTTACAGCACTTCGGGAAAATTATTTGCTGCTTTGCAGTTTTGTGGTGCTGGTAGTAGAGTCAGAATAGACTTCAACTTTCTCTCCTTAGCCCGGCAAGCTTTGCAGTGCTAAAAACAAGTTTTCGCTGCTATTAAATCAGAAGATATGACTCAAAGCTCCAGAGGGAGCAGATATATTGGGCAAAAAGGAACATTTTTACGTTGCTGCTTTCTTGACTACAACCACATTTTAGATTATAAAATTATAAAATGACAAAAGGGAAAAAATAGCTGGTCGTTTTGTGGTTTCAAGTGCTTTTTTGAGCTTTTCTAGCTCAAAGCCAGCTTTAATTTAAAACCTGAAATTTGGCAGTCTAGTAGTCAACAAGGTATAGTTGAGCCTCTGTGGATTTAAAGGGTGGAGAAAAGGAGGGGGAATTTAAAGTTGAGATGTATGTTTGTTTGGTTTCTCTGTTTAGAAAGGAGAGTCTGCATCGGCTTATTTTCCTACGAGTGACACTCTTAGATTCTGTTCTTCTTAGAAGTGGTTGATTTAACAGCCTGAGGGGCACCGATGACCCAGTGGGGATTGCTCTGCAGACCGATGTATGTTTTTAGTATTAAAGAAATCACAGAGACTTCTTTTTTTTTTTTTTTTTAACTTTTTAACTTTGGCGAGTTCTTAAAACTCATGTGCTGTGCCAAGGTGTCAGGACCAGAGTGGGTGGGAAGCGGGTGAGCCAGTTTCTGCCCTGGAGTGCAAGGCATCTGGCTCACGTCGGCACGTGTTGGTGGATTGACCCTTCCCTCTTCTGCGTTACTGAAATCCCTAGGGTTTATTCTTGCCTCTGTCAAAAATGAGCCTGTTTTCTCAGAAAGTGTTGGGATTTGGGGTGAGGATTGCAGGCTCTGCTTAAAAATCCCGAGTGACCGTATAAATAGGGCATTTCAAGGTTTCCGCCCTGCGTGGAGCATCCTGCTGGACGAGTGCTGAACTGAGCGAGCTTGGGCCTCTCATGGAGGCCGGCTGTTGGGTGCGGGACCGGAGCCCTGCTGTGCGTTCTTTGATGTGTAGCTGTTATCCAGCTCAGCACTCAGAGGCTGAGGTTATGACTGCGGCGTAAAAGTCTAGATATAGTCTGTACCTTTTTTTTTTTTTTTTGCCAAGAATGCTCATTTCTCTATATTTTAAACACGTAATTATGACTGTCTTATATAAAGCAGAACTGAGTAACCCCCATGGTTAAAAACTGCTTTCACATAGAGTCCTATGTCGATATATTCTTGGAGCCAAGCTTTACCCTTGGTAGAAGGGAGGTGAACAGGAAGAAAAGGCAATATTTTGGGCTCTTGAGGCAGAAAATTGTCTATCACCCATAGACCAGCATGCAGAAGCATAAGATGTCTGGGAGGAGGGTAATCCCCTGTTGTTTGCAAGATTTGGAGTCTGAAACGCAATGATTTTTTGTAATGTGGTCAACTGGTGCTCTCAAGTCCTTTACTGACTCTAGCTGACCTGAGATAGGAGCTCTTTTTAGCATAATATCATATCTGTAAGGCTGAAGAGCTTTGCTGCCATACGGCCAGCTCCACGAATGACCTGAACATGGTGATGTGGTGTACAATGGTGCACTGGTCTCTGCTCGTGCCCAGCGGCCATGCGCTCTTCTGCTGAGGTGGAGCTGAGGCATGTTTGTTCCCGCAAGGCTTTTCTTATAGAGCTTGTCACTTAAAAAATCCACCTGTTGGCTAGTCTTGCTCTTCTGGATTTAAGTCTTCCTTGGAAATTGCCCTTCCAGTGCCGTGCTGCATACACCGCAGTGCTTTGCCATGAGAGACATACCTCTGGCGCCTCCAAGACCACAAAACACACCACAAACACCAGAGGTAAATAAGGCCAAATGCTTTCACGGTGGCAGAAGTCTTGTTAATAAACATCGTTATCATTATCTTGCGATGAAATCTTCCCTTTAGAGGAGTGTTGAAGCGCAGGCTGGAGCAAGGTGGCCGGGGTTTCTGCCTGTGCCTTCACATGCACGTCCACTTCAGCCCAACGTCTCTCTCTGCCTTCCCACCCAAGCAGATGACTTCCCTGGTTAAGTGGGCTGCTGTTAACCGCATGATCAGTTTACACCAGCTTTATCCGGACAAATCACCCAAGTCAAACACTAAGAATAAGGGGCTGGCCTTGGAGACCTCTGTCAAAGCTATTTTGGACCATCGAAGCAATTAATTACCTTGTGGAATCTGGTAAACTGGCACCTCGGGAGCAGCAAGGGTATTCTCAGACAGATTAAACTCAGTAAATATTTATATATTCTTTGCCAGCACTTAACGTGGGAGAGGTTATAAGAAATCTAAGATTGGTGTATAAGTATCTGGAGGAGGAGGATCACTAGGGTCAGACTATCCGCTCTCCCCCTTAAGCAGCACAAATGCCAGTGTCCAGCCTTAAGAGAAACATCTGTGCTCACACAGTCGAGTTTGTGCACTTGTGCACAACTTCACTGAACCCAGAGAACATCCAGTGTGAATAAGCCACAGAGACGAGCCGTCATAACCGCGCTGCTTGAACCATGCTGTCCTGGGAGCTATTTTTAAGTGCAAGACGAGGGGTTGTTTTGTTTTGTTTTAATCTCCCTTTTAGGCAAGCAGTTTGCAATGTGATTAAACACAGTGTCTTCTAAGTGCCAAGCTAGTGCTCCAGAGTATACCAAAGAGACAATTTTACTAAACCCACAGAGGACCTATAGGAGTTCGCTAAACTTGCATGATTTTTAAGGTCTCTGGCTAATGAGTATTGTGACAAATTATGTTGTGGGGCAGCTTATGCTGTTCCCGCTTCAGTTGCTCACTGTGTTCCTTGGCCGCAGGTTCTGCTTTCAGCCCTCACTGTCCTCTGGTTGAAAATTTGGCAGGGAAAATCCTCTTGAGACCTGGGTCGTGCGATGTTGGTCACCTCAAGTGGCAATACGGGCTAAGACAGCGTAACCTGCTGGAATGGAGCGGTGCTGCTGCTCTCCAGGGTCTGGCAAAAATGTGTTGTGGAGGCCAGTTTCAATAGCTCAGTGGGCTTTAGCTAACCAACTAAAACTCCCAGCCGTGTGGGATTGCCTTTCCCAGACCCGTAATTGGAAGTATGTGGTTCCAGGCCATATGCCGAACCCCAGACTGTGGAGAACAGATTGTTAGTATTTGTGTCTGCATTGTTGGATTTTTTTCTCTCAGTTCAGAAAGTGACTGCAAAGAGCTGATTAAAGGTTCAGAACATCCTTAAAGCTGGGCTAAAGTAGATTCTCCGTTAATGCAGAGACAAATTAAAGCATAGCGAACAATTAGCTTGCAACAAGGCTTGCCCAGTGTAATGGAAAAATCCTGTGTGCCAAACCTGAGAGTAAGCCAAGGAGTGGTGAACCCTCAAGTCTTGTAGGTTTGCACAAAACACTACCACTGTTTTGAGGTGTTCAGCAGAGGGAAGCATGGGCTGGCTCCCTGCACTCCCTTGAGATGACTTGCTCCAGTTCCTCACACTGATTTAGTCTGCAGAAGTTTCAGAAACCCCAGCTATGACAAGCTTGATACGGCACTGTAGCTCTGCTAGAAAGCTTTTGAAAAGTCCTTCTCTCAAGTGTTTGCAGGACAAGGTAGGCAAACGTAAGTAAGTGGGAGAGAAGCGGAGTTTGGAGTGAGGATTAAACAGAGGAAAATGCAAATCCCAGGAAAGAGGATGTTTACTATGTTGACATTTAAAAAAGCAAAGAGTGAGTCTGAACAAGTGAGGAGGTAGAGCTCTGTGTGCATCGGCCTCGGATGGAGAGTGGGGATGAGCACAGAACTTGAAGTGGGGCAGTGAGAAGAGGCAGCACTTGATGCTAGGTGTTCACCAGGTGCCATGCAGTGCTCGCTTGCCTACCAGGGAGGTGGGGTGCATTATCAGGGCCAGTTTCACGCAGGGCGAGGGGTCGTGTTTGTAGCACATTGTGCTCCATAGAGCTGGTGAAGCAGCTGTTCTTTTTCCCTCTTGATTGCTCACAACCTCTGCTCCCACTCCTGCTGTCTCTGCCTCCATGGCCTTCTCCCCTTTCTCATAGCTGATTTGAGCAAACCATGGCACTGTTGGAACACACCCTAGTTTTGCCTGCTTGGTCATGAATAGATGATCTCCATCTAACTGACCATCCCAACTCCCTAACAAATAGGGAAGGTTCTACCCTGAGCAGACAGCATATTTCTCATGAAAGAATGATGGAAGTCATGCATCCAGGTACTAAAAAGAAAGCCTTTCACTACTAAAAGAGTATCTACTAATCATTTACTTCCTTATTATCATCTGATTGTTTAGAGAAATTTTTTCCTAGAAATTTACTTCTTGGCTAAATCAGGAATTGAAAAGATTAATCTAAACCAACAACAACAAAAAAACCCCGTGTGATTTCTACTGGATCTGTCTACTTTCAGGATGGAAAGCTTTAACAGGAGAACACGCCTAAGGACTGAAGGACTGAAATGCAATTCTTGATGTTTAAAACCCGAACTGCTTCTAAAAACAGCTCTCTAATCTTTGGTGGTTTGGAGACTAGGTTTGTTTTGTAGGTGTAGGGATTTTTTTCAGTGTTAACTGTACCCAACTGTAACGCTGGGCAGCCTTAATGTCAGTTGGATGTGCTTTCGGTATTATAGTTTTTCTTTTGAATAAATATTTGCATTTGTAGTTCTCAAACTTTTTAAAAAAAAAGGAAAAAAAAAAAAGAGGAAAAGGCTTATTCAAAGCCAAGGAAAAAGTCACTAAAAATATTTTCCCTCCCCAGCAGGCGTGTTTGTGGATGGGGCTGGTGCCCTTTCGCACAGCGCTGGGGGCCCGGCCGGCTGGGGGCACGTGCGGCGGTGGGGGGCACCCGCGTCGGTGGGGGGCACCCGACTGCTTACGGAAGTCCGTGTGGTTGGAAATGAGGCGTACGGGAGGAACGACGGCTCCCGGCCGCTCAGACGTGGGCCAGGGACGCGGGCAGTCTGGATGCAGCTCCACGCTCCGTGAGAGCCTTCCCATGGACGAGGTCGTGGGAAGCTGCGTGTGGCCGAAGGCTGAGGACTTGAGCTGCCACGCTGCTCCTCCGAATGGGCTGCCTTCCCCTTCTCCCTCGTTTTCCTTCCCTTTGCCCCATGATAAATGGGAAGGGAATCCCCTTGGGATGAGTGCTGTTGTTTTTAAGCCGGGGAGGGGGAAACATGCTTCCCCTGCAGCCCGGGCAGGCCAGGCCCGTGTGAACACGACGGGGTTCACCGCGGGCGGCTGCGGAGATGGGTGGTTGCTGCGGTGGGGACGCCGCTCCAAGGGCGCCCCATGACCATCGGGAGCGTGATGAGGGGCGGCCCCTGCCCGTCAAGGCTGGGTTTGTGCAGCCCCCTGGAAGAGAAAGGCCCCTCTGTCACGGCCTGAATCCTCCCCTCTCCGCGGGGCTGCGGTTCCAGGGGCTCGCACGCGGAGCCCCGTCGCTTTCTAAATATAAATGGGAAATTCCACGCACCATCAAAAGCTGCATTTTGCAGGGCCATCCAAGCAGCCTCTGCACGAGCTGGGCCACCACCAGGGGAGAGGTGGCCTCGCGTTGGAGCTCTGGGCCCGTGCTCTTCTGTATGCCGTGGGCAAGCTGATGTTGAGCTGCTTATCCCCTTCCTTGCCGTTTGTGAGGGGGGCACAAGGCGATGCTTAATGTACCTGGGGTTATAATTCACGCGGTTCCTGTCTGTGTTTTGATCACAGCCCGTTGGAAGCCGTCACAGGACAAAGCGGGGGCAAATGGGAGCACAGTGGGGACCCCGCATGTGCCGGGCTTAAGGAACAGGGATTTGTTTAGAAGAGATGCTTTTCCTAGGGGTGTTATATGGGCGCCGCTCGTCAGGTTGTTAAGGGACACTGAACAAATTACAACCCCGTTGATGTTGCTTGGCTGCCTCCTTTCCTGCTGGCGTCTTAAAAACGTCAGCCCAACTCCGTAGGTCCCTCAGCCCGGTTCCTGTGGCTGCTGCTGCTCCCCGCTGAACCCTCCGCGTGCGCAGGTCCGGCCAGCCGTGCCCTGCAGCGACGTGCTGCCTGTTTCATTAAATTCCTGCCTTTTCTTTCTCTCTTTTAACAGATTACAACAGCAGCGACTTAAAAACAGCTTGCAGAAAGCATGAACTTTACGTTAGCTTCCAAGACTTGGGATGGCAGGTGTGTGATGTTTCTCTCTGGGTAAACTAGACGTTTTGTTATGAAATGTTATCTAAACAGTGTCATGGTAATTCCACTCGAGGCTGCCATTATGCTTTAAAATGTCCCCCGTTCCTCCCCACTAAGACCAGGCACAGGGAAGGCCAAATAAATATTGATAGTTGTGACATCTGACAGAAGCCAGGGGAAGGTTGGTATTTTATGTGATTTAAGTATTCAGTCATACTCGGTCACTCACGGAGTCACAGCACATGCTAGGTCTCATATCTGTGTGTCTTCATAAGAATCTCGGAAATACTAGCTTTAACCAAACCATTTTTTTCAGCCTTCTATATGTTTTTAACCTAATGTAAGATATAGCCCAAAGACATTAGTGCTGGCCGAGGTAGGTGGGTTGAAGATGGGCTTTTTCTAATGGTAGTGTTTTTATTTTTAGTGGCAGTTATTCAGGGCCATACCATAGCTTCATCAAATGTAGTATTCCAGAGAATGCCCTTTTTTTTTTTATTTTTGTCATTCAACACTTTTTTAGGGAGGTCCCATTTCTGTCAGTTATGGGGGTTTTTGTGTAGATTGTTCTTCAAAGCCCTCACTTGCTGCTGCCCTCACTGCTTTTTAATACCCAGGACCTTTCAGGTCCTGTCTGCTGCTAATGGGACAGCGGCCTTTCTTGTAGCTGGTGGCAAGCTCCAGCCTTGCTGCCTCCCCTCCAGCCACCTGGGCTGCACGCTGCCTCCAGACCGCGTTACTTGCCAGTGCCACTGCCTTTTGCTCAGGCACAGTCACTCTGCTCCGCCTTCCCATGAGTTAACTGGCCCTGCTTCCAGTTAGGAAGTCTCCCCTGTTGCTGGTTCTGCTGCCTCCGTAGCAACCTTTTTTTTTTAAAAAAAAATTTTTTTTTCCCGTTTAACACAGTGTGAAGATATGGGAAAAATTGGGGACACGCTGATGGGAAAGGGAGAGGATTTGCTTGCAATCAGGTAGCAAGCTCAGTTAGCACAGGTGCAGCAACATTCTCTAGCTCAGTGCTCTTTCTGCTGTTACTAGATTTTAAACTGGTCAAATGCAAGCAATCCCAGGCATTTGGTGTTGTGTAAAGGGGAAATACTGTTAAGCATGTATACATGTGATATGTATTACTATTACAGTGACATAAGGAGCCTGCCACTGAGGGAGGAGAAGTTTCTCCTACCAATTGATGTGACTTAAACCAAACTTTCTGGAATAGTAATGCCAGGGCCAAGTGTTATTATTTGCAATTTACTTTTGGCTCTTCTGTGTCAGGAGCAGAAAAGCTGTGATTTTTGTTTGTTAGGGGGAAGGGAAAAGGCAGGGGGTGGCTAAGGAAAAAAAAACTTCACCTTCCTCCATAGCATGGCATGCAATGTACCACCCCTGGCTCATCATCTGCATGTGCAGAGCAACTCCCCTGTTGGGAGTGTGCTTAAGGCAGAGAAAGTAGCTAGTTAAATATGTCACACCCTGCACAGCAGACTAACAAGCATCCCTAAGTAAGTGTACTTACGGCACAGGGTCCGTGAGGCACCACGGCAGTGTTTTAGGTGGCTGCTCTGGAGGCGTGTGTCCGCCTGTGCTGTTTGCTCCCGCAGGGAGCACCAGCTAAGGCTGCGATTCAGCCTAGGAAAGGTAGTTCAGCCAGAGGGTGTAGCCTGCAGGAAGCACTGCAGCATCAAGGCATCCAAACCACAGTGCCCACAAAGCACCAGTGCAACGGTTTTAAAAATGAAGCTGTTTTAGTTCTCAGCAGTTACGCTATGCATAGAAGTGCACCATTCTTTGGACATTAAAAAAAATCAGTGTGTCCACAGAAAAGTCACAACTCACAAAAAAAAAATGGTTTCAGTGAAAACACATTTTCACCCTCAAGGAAACTTAGTGGAAAATTTTCAGCTGCTCTTAATTGCATGCAGTTGTCTGTACAAGCTGGCAATTTAATTTAAGTCATGGTCTTTTTTTTTTTTTTTTTTTTCCCCAAAAAGGACTGGATAATCGCTCCAAAGGGCTATGCAGCCAACTACTGTGATGGAGAGTGCTCATTTCCACTCAATGCACATATGAACGCAACCAATCACGCCATTGTGCAAACTCTGGTAAGTCTCAGAAAGATCTGCAGCAAAGCAAGGGATGCTTTTGTAAACAAGTTATCCTTGTATCCGTTGTCTTCTCTTTTTTGGAAACAGGTTCATCTTATGAATCCTGACTACGTTCCCAAACCATGCTGTGCACCTACCAAACTGAACGCCATATCTGTTCTTTATTTTGATGATAATTCTAATGTAATCTTGAAGAAATACAGGAATATGGTAGTAAGAGCTTGTGGATGTCACTGACAAACGGTCTTCACATGGACTCTGTGATTCTACCATGAACTTGCCCACTACCTTGTGTACTTCCATGAACTACCTGACCTTGGAAAAATGATCTCAGTGAAACACCCTTTGAAACACCATTTTTGTGCCTTGTGAGAGGAAGGAGTTTGGGGCCCATACTTTGTGGTGTGAGAAGACTGCTGCACTTCTTAAAAACTGCCTGCCCAGTAGCCATTCAGCTCTGCAGAGCCTGGGCTTGCAAAGCGGCAGTCAGCCCACACCCACTGTACTGAGCTGGGGCTGTCTTAATCTCACACTGCAGCTTGGCCTTAGCCAAGGCCTTAGCTTGGCCTTATGTACTTCAGCTTTACCAAAGGGGCATCCAAGCCCCAAAACAGGTGGGTTTTTTTCTTTGTTTTTCTTTTTTCAGGGAAGATTGGGAAGGCAGGAAGAAGAAGCTAGAGAAAGTGTTATTAGTACTTCAGCCTTAGAACATACCCATCCTGTGCAAGACAATCTGCAATTCTGGCTAAGGGCAGGAATTGCCTGTTCTCAAGAAGAAACAGTTACTACACCTAGTCCTGTTAGCTTCCTGACAACCACGCTGAAAATAAGCATCTTGAGCTGTGCCAAAGCAAGTCCCCTTCTTCTCCAAGCAAGGTTAAGTTTGATGCTGCAAGTGTAGGATGGTGGGGCTGCACCTGATGTTAGAAGCACCAAGATGATCTTCCTGCTTCGCTGTTTGATGTGGCAATAATTTCATACGCATGGTCTTATGCGACTTCCCTCCATTCCCCACCTGGCAGCTGCCTCGTCTTCTACCGCTTTGTCCAGGAAGGAAGGAAGGACCTTCTACAGCTTTCGGTCAGTCAGCCAGATGTTGGATTTTTTTTTTTGTTTTAGGGGCCATTTGTTCTCTAGCTGGACAATTTATTTACAGGAAGACAAAACATGAATGAAGTTTTCTAGTCTTTGACCAAATTTTCCCCTTCAACCCAGGTACCTAATAAACTGAAAAGGATGCATTTACATTGTAGCCACAATTTTGGACTTAAGATTTGTCTAGCAGAAACTAATAGCAAACTGATTGTTCTGATCAATATTAAACTTGTATTAAATGCACTTACCTCTAATTCTTGCATTTAAAAGGCTTCTTGTAAATATAAGCTATAATTTATTGCACTTGTCACTGTATATTCAATGTGCTGTATCATTTATAGAAAGACTGCTTTTTTAAAAAGTTTTTATTTAGAAAAATCATAGTGTAAACAATTGTACCACTTTGATTTTATACAAGAAACTCATGAGATTGTGCTTCACTAAAAAGTTGTTAAAAACTGATAATAAAGGCTTCCTTTAAGGCAGAAGTATATACATTGATCTAATACATCTGCCAGTACAACACTTATCTTTCATTGTGGATTTTTCACCCTTACAGTTTTAGATTGAATAGAACCAATGGCTCTTGACAAGCAGTCAGTACCAGGAGTAATTTACTGATTTAAAAGTTTGTAGTTTCTTTTTTCCTTTTTTTTAAAAAAAAAAAAAAATCACTACTCCATATGATGGACAAAAATCAGTATCTTGACATATTTGTCAAATTAGCCTGTAGCCATACTCATTCCATGAGTTTCTGTGCACATGAGATGGCAGAATTCAGTCCTTGGTTTGCTATTGTCATTGCATTTTAACAGTATCTGCAGTGGAAATTCTTTGGCTTTCAATTATATCTAACTTGGAACACCATATGCACCAAAGAATAGATCCATATTATAATCCAAGGCAACACAGCGTGCATGGGTCTACCCTTCAAAACATATCAATAGCAATATCTTGGAAAAAAGGTTAAGGCTCAAGAGGAATGGGGAACTATTTTTGACTACTATAAAACAGATGAATGGAAAATTTAAACATTGTACTGCTTGTTCTGCAAGTAAGTACTGTGAATAAAGAACAGGTCAGCCCAAAGTCTGGATTCAGGTGAGAGTAGGAAACTCATGTCATCAGCTCTAACAAACATCTAACTGATCATTTAATATTATGGGGGTAGTTATAATAGTGCCTGTTCACTTCGGCGCTATATAAATAGCCCACAGGTACTCCTCTGGAGCTGGACGGGAGCAGCCTACAACAATGCACCTGCCCTACGTACGCTATGGCACCAGGACTGCGCAGGCACGTGTTACAGTACCAACACTTTCATTATGGCGAGACCTCCCGTGCTGAGAGGATTAAAAGGAAACAACCAGCTCATGGTAGCCCTTTGGTATCTTCCAAAGGTGTGTGTGTTTTCAACCTCCTGTGACTTTCCGATTCTTAACTAGCAGCTATATTAAGATGACTAAGTCATAACTATACTTGTAGAGGCAAAATTTATTTAACACAGCTGCAGCTTTTACCTTTCTAGGAATGGTGGGCAGTTTGTAGGGATTACTTTTTGACCGACTCAAACTGGATGACAAAAATATTCTACTGAGTCCCCAAATGTATTTTAGTCTCAAAAGAAACCATTTACACTTCATTGCAGGAATGCAGAACTGCAATAACACTCCTAATGCTGAAAACATTTTCAAATTACACAGTAAGTACTTGTTCATTTCCCTTCACAAACAGGGTAGGACATGTCTTTAACACACACACAGAGGGAAGATACCAATGTTTAATACATTCAGTTTCCCCCAAACAAAAAATATCACTATACACTATTTGAAAATTAGCAATGATTAAAATCCCTCCACTTCTGTACAAAGACAGCAAGGGATGGAGCATCCAGACCTTTATTACAATTCATCCCTAGCCTGACGCAAAACAAAGCTATGCAGCGCTTCCAGATCTCTTGTTCCGCTATGCTCGCTGACCTTCTTTCCACCTCGGAAAAGCAGAAGGGTAGGGTAACCACGCACCTTCAAGAGACAAAAGGGAAAAAGAGAGAAAAAAAAAAAAAAAAAAGAAACAGAAAAGAAACTTACTGTTATCCTTCATTTGTATTTATTTAATTCTAAGAAGTTACCAAATTACTCTAAAAAGCCCTTTTAATTTATAAAACAAAAAGCACAATAAAACAGCTTTCAGTGGCAAGCTGTAAGTTTTAAGAATTTGTAAGTAAATGGGAAAGCACCATTTCCTCTTTCATTAGCGACTGCAAACACCAGCTCCAGCATTGTCTTCTAAACTGTCTGGCTGCCAGTACCAAGACCCATTATTTTTCCTTTGAAAAGTTTTCTATGGGTGCCACAAGACTGCTTTGGTGTTTTCACAGAGAGAGGGTTCTTAAATTAGGGGCTCTGTCCATTTTATCCTCTAAGGAGAACAGTGAGTCTCAACAAACAATCTAGGGAGGGGAAAAAAAAACCCCAACTGTGTCATCAGCTAACACAGAACACGGCTCTGCAGTCACCAGGCAGCCGGCAGCCAGCTATACTGCATGCTAGAGCCTCTAGGGTTTGGTACAGTATCATCCAATTCATTTCAGATCTTTCACACTTACAGAAAATCTGTTGCAGACGTTGCGCTCCACGGTGCAGTCTACTTTTGCTATTTTGACATCAGTCAAACCTGGAAATTGCTCTTTGGCAAGGTTCTCCCAAGTTGGAGCCAAGTTCTTACAGTGGCCACACCTAGAAACAGAGAGAGAGATTTGCTTAGCCTTCTAGTTTAATCTCTGCTATCTTACTGTGGTATCTGTGATGTTAGCTAGCCATTTTTCCTAATACCTATTGAGCTGGGCCTCCAACTCCCTCATGCTAAGCTTATGTCAGTAAGCAAACTAAGAGAAAGAATGAGTGATTTTAAAATAAGTTCAATACTAGTGTCATGTATGGCCTTCATTAAACGCTTCTGGGATGGTATTCTAGATGTCAGTGCATTAGCATTTCACCCTAAAATAAAGAACACATAGACTATTTAAATGAAAAATAAGATCATTTGGAAATGAACATGTCTTAATAAGTTTCTGAATGTAATACATGTTAAGTTTTCCCAGCAGTGAAATAATATTAGTTTTTCCAGGTAGAAGATGTTAGTTAAGTTAAAACTAAAAAGTGTAAACGTGTGGTGACACGCTTAATTATTTAAATGAGATTTTAATTTCCTTGCTAAATTGCTTCTAGTTCCTAACTTCTTCCTTTAGCAACACAGCACCTACTGATTCTGGAAACATCAAAAATCCTATTTCCACTTTCATCTTGTATGTCCCTGCACTAACATAAGAACACAGTATACAGAGTACATACACAGAAACGCTAACATTAAGAGATAAGATGGTACAGAAGCAGAAACTACAGGAAAGTATTAATTTTGTTTGTATTTTGAACTTGTCTTAATCAAATTCATAAATCTTTGAGTAAAACTCCCAAAGCACTACAGCCTTTAAACCTACATTGCTCAGTTTATTTTAAATGCAGCTGCTGCACCCTACCTGGGTTATGAGATAAGCCCCAAAATTGCCCACAGGCTGAATCAAGGCATTCACAAAAATAATTAAAGATGCCTCTCTTTTGTTTTGTTTTTATTTCTGAATACAGTTGAGTCTATATTTTAGTCACCTTGTTAATACAGTGATAGTATATAAATATCTCAAGACAGGGAGTGAGGAGGAGGGGGCTGGCCTCTTCTCAGTGGTGGCCAGTGATAGAACTAGGGGAAACGGCCACAAATTGAGGCACCAAAAGTTCCACAGGAACTTGAGGAAGAATTTCTTAACAGTGAGGGTGACAGAGCCCTGGAACAGGCTGCCCAGAGAGGTGGTGGAGTCTCCTTCTCTGGAGATCTTCAAAACCCGCCTGGACATCACCCTGTGCCACATGCTCTAGGGGACCCTGCGTGTGCAGGGGGGTTGGACTAGATGACCTCTACAGGTCCCTTCCAACCCTAGCCATTCTATGATTCTATGATAGTATAAAAGAATTTTTGATCACACACAAAAAACCCCTATGAGAACTGCATGACTTTATGCTTACTATGCAAGTTAACATTAATATTTATCCAAGAAATCTGGAGGACAGAAGTAGCAAGCAACATAATAGTACTTGCTGATCCCAACATAAGCCACTTGGAAGAGAAAAAGGTCATTTATATGCAATTCACCGTAGCTATGAACATATCATGATTTCCAGAGCTAAGACCAGGATATCCACTATACAAATATATGAAGTATTTTCCTAAATGAGAACTTTCTGATTTTCACATCTAGAAAGAATATACTGGTTAAGAACTTTTTTCTTTGCTACATATCACCAACCACTGTTTCTCAGCTTGCTATCCAACACTCTCATAGTATTTGTGAGAACCAGCAACACTGCATTCAAATCTCACAAGAGGAGGAGCTGGTTATAGTGCAATACTATTAGGAAAAGTGAACTAGAAAGGGATCAATTGGTTTATCTCAAGTTTTCCAGAGACAAAAAGCAGCACAGGTAATAAACTCCTACATCTGCAGACAAGACCTGGATTCAGAAATCAAACTAGAATCTTCCCGCTTTATGCACAGGGGTAAACTGAATGTAACAAGCAATTCTACTGGGAACGCAGCAGCAGAACAGATACAGAATTCCCCTCAACTCTGACAAGGCACAGAAAATATACAGGGAGCAAAGAAAAAACAATAAATTGAAATTTTCCAAATGAAATTGGAGTGGGGATTAACTACACAGTGGTAGTAAAGGGTAACAACATCAGAGAAAATTGCCATTACTTAGACTATGTGAAATCAGAAATATATGTACGCCTCCTGTCAAAGAGCAATATTTTTATACTCCTTATACTACTTATTTATATACAAGCTGCATTTGTCTTCATTGCTTTGTACTGGTGACCCTTTATCACCACAGACAAAAGATCTTTCTGTTCTGTCAAAATTTCTCATTAAAGGGATGGCTAGCAGATGGCGAGTGACATCAAGAGGTGCGTTGTCTTTCACACACACTATGAAGTCTATAAACCTAAGAGAGAAACTCTGCACCTTCCTTTCGTCTTGGAAAGGGAATATCAAGAAAATGGGGGAAATACTTGTTCAGTGAGTTTTTTAACATTGGGGTCGTACTGGATCCCAAGCTCTGCAGGATATGCAGGTAATGGTAGATACCAGGTAGGACATGACTTCTCTTTCCCAGCACCTTCCATTGGATATCTACGTCAAAGCCACCTGCATCAATCATTTCTGCCCTATGTTGTTACAAAAACATATTACGTGGCACATGATCTTAAGAACATGTGGTAAGAGTGACTCATGCTTATTAGCTTTTGTCAGTTACCTGAAGAGTAACAGCACATTATCCCTAGCTACACACTCTGTAACAAGTCTCAGGGCATCAAATGAGGCTTCCACAGAGTAGCGGACCCAAAGGCTGGCACGTTCTCCGTGCTCACCAAGCACTGCCCAGCAGGCTCTCCTCAGCTCTCCTTACTGGAGGTCTCAGTGCATGCTAAGCCTGCAAATGACTTTCACTCCCTTTGTTTCCTTATGTTACCTGGACCTTGAGGCAATAAAGCTTTTCTGACAGACAGCTTTACCACAGAGAGGAAGCCCAAGGAAGCTAATACAGATTGAGCCCTTTTGCTGTAATTCTCCAATTAACTCACATTTTAGTTGCAGGCTACAAATATAGGAGTACATAGAACTCAAAATACATGAACAATTTAGAAGATCAATAATTGTCATCAATGGAAAAAAATTTCTTACCATGGAGCATAGAATTTAATAAAAGTGACCCCTTTAGCAATGGTCTCATCAAAGTTTTTTTCAGAGAGGGACAGCACTGTAGCCTGTTCAAAGAGAAAAAAAATGGTGATACAAGAGTAGCAGCAGAACACCTCACTTCTACCCTGCAGCTGCTTTCTTCCCTGAGAAAATCGCTTGTCAAAAAAAGTCGTCACGACACACTCATTCACATCCTGAACAATTTTTTACCCCTCTTAATGTCAGGAGCAATGGTATGAGAATGAAGAGGGCACAGCAAGTTGCTTACAGTCACATATATTGTAAAAGAGTACAACACATAGCAGATATCATTTTTGTTCAAGACTGTTAAAGATGAAAGAGATTCAAATTTTAAAAAGTTTTGTTTTAAAACAGATTCAAACATAAATCAGAAAAAAAAAAAAAAAGAGAGCGAGCAACTGACAATATTACCAACTTTTTCTTCAGTGAGAGTATTAGGAAAAGAAGCCAAAAGAGGATTCAGAATTACAGATTAAAGGTATTGGTTTAAAGGCTTGCACTTAATGACTATGAGCTAATGAGATTAAACTTTTCTATTAAGATGAAGCATTATGCCCTCTAAAAAATATTTCAAAGTCAAGAATTACTTTCAGATTGTTAAGAATTTAAAAATTAAGTAAAGCAAAAGTGATTAGTAAACACATATTCTTCTGCTATGAAATTCCTAAATGGATAATTAAAATAGATGTTCTAACTATCATCTAATAGATACAGATATCTACAGATATCTGTATCTAGATATCTACAGTCTACTATATTATCTGAAAATAGCATCCTTCCCTATTGTCCCTTCTAATATATTATCTGAAAACAGGGTCCTTCCCATGAGCTTTCCCATAGGGTCCTCTGAAAATCGTGTCCTTCCCATGATCCACATAGTAATCTACAGATTTTTTTATCAGAATAACATTATATAACTACCTATCCTTTAATATCAGACAACTATTCGTACTTAGTTTCTAGGAGACAGCTTATGAAGTCACTTAATCTGAATCATTTTTCATTAACTTTAGTGATGTTTGGCAGAAGAGCCCTGAGCCACAAAAGTTCCTACAACTTCTGTGCATGGAGAAAAAAAAAAAAAAAAAAAGCCATGTACTTGGCCTTTATGAGACATGAGGAATCCACAGAAAGGCTCCAGAGATAGGGGAATCACTAAGACACACATTTCAAGTGAGAACTCACCGCTTTTGCTGCCCCTGAAAGTGTCTGTGGGCTGCTGATGGTAAATATGGTCAGTGTTTGCTGGCTACATGGGCTAGCCCCTTGTTTCAAAAAATCATGAAAACAAAGCCCAAACAAAGGTGTCAGAAGATAAGGAATCAAAACATGCTGGCATCCAAGGCTGGGAGATAAAGCTGCAAAGACTTACATTTACCCTTTCACTGTATCTAATATAATTTGACAAAAATTCCCCTGTAATCCTTTCCTGTTTGTATGTGTCCTGGTGCAATCAAGGCATAAGTGGGAATTTACAGCACATGTGGTTAATGTTATATCTCTGAAAACAGAAGGAAGAATAACTTCTCTCTGCATTGTACTAACACAAGTATATCTCCCAAATATGAGATTAAGACTATATAGTTTGTGAGAGGCATGAAAGCTGGAAACCTATCTAAAGTGACTTACAAAAATTATGTTGTGTAATACGAGTAACCCAACTGGACAAGTCAAAAGGGAGAGGTAATATTCTCCTATGAGAAGCGGCATTAAAACTGTATTTATGCTAATATAAGGTCATTCTACATCCTGAGGGAATGCAAAACACTGTCCATGATTCTCTGGGCAAGGGAAATGCGTTTTCCTGAATTAATAATGACTTTATGCTTAAAAGCAATTCCTCAGTAACATTCAGTCCGCATGGCTCCTACAAGAACAATGAGAATAAGCCTCTCAATCGAGGCAATCTTACTGCTGCCACAAAGCACCTAACCCTGACACACTTAGAACAGTCTACAAAGTTTCCTGTTGGTTGTCATTGCTGGAGATAAATCTGGAAGTTCAGGATCTTTGTTTCCACTGTGCAATCAGGGATGTGCCATCCTCCTTGGTTTAAGTCAGAATCTTGCAAGGAACGTTCATCTCCATAGCAACAAATTGTGCTGTTGCATGGACGAAGGTGCTGCTGTTCAGCCGAGAGGCCACATTTGTGCCACTCTATCTAAACAACCGATTAATGCCATGAGACAAGAGGCAGACTTTTTCTTTTATCGTTTCCAGTTCTTCAGGTCAATAAAAATATATACATATATATCACTAAGATTTATGATCTGATTCCACTCATTAACTGCTAAAAGTAACCAGGAAAATATTTGGTAGTTTACGTTTAGAAACTGTTGAGCTATCAAGATGTAAACAACACACGGAAGATGGGGACAGGCTGCTGAAATAGTTTGAACACTTCTGATAGAGCCATGGAGCACAGGAGCACCTACCTCAGCCTGGGTAGGTTCTGCAGGTGGCTGTTCCGCGGGAGGCTCAGTTGGTTTAGCTGCTGGTGGCTCCTTCTGGGAGCTCTGTAGTTGGGAATCCACATATTCCTTTAACGAATCGAAGTCCCTCTTTCCTTTGTACTGGTCACCCTGCAATTATCAAGTAATTTGTGCATATATAGTTAATTTAGCAAATAAATTATTATCAAAAAAATCTAAGATTGAGGAATGTACACATAATCATAATAAATATGACCTAAAAAAACCCCTAAAAGTACAGCAAAGAATAATGGAACACCCATTGCTACTTGGTGGTGTCCTCTATTCTCTTTTCAGTGCTCTGTTCAGTGTCCTGGGAGGGCAGAAAACTGACATGCATGTCACCCAAGTACACAGTTATTTCTCTGGATGGGGCCGAACTCTTCTCAGTAGTGACCAGAGACAGGACAAGGGGTAATGGGTATAAATGGAAGCAGAGGAAGTTCCATCTTCATGTGAGGAAGAACCTTTTTTACTGTAAGGGTGACAGAGCCCTGGAACAGGCTGCTCAGAGAGGTCGTGGAGTCTCCTTCTCTGGAGATGTTCAAACCTGCCTGGATGCCACCCTGTGCCATGTGCTCTACATGTCCCTGCGCGAGTAGGGCAGTAAGACTAGATAATCTCTAGAGGTCCCTTCCAGTCTCAACCATTCTGTGATATCCTTGGAAAACCCATATCCATATAGTAAGGCCATTGCTCTTCAACTGCACAAGTTCACCTAGTAGCAAGACAGAACAAGCATTTGCTGTGGGGTAGAGAACTCCCAAAAGGATCTCTCTGTGAGAAAAGTCACATTTCCAAACCTGCACATAATTCCAAATTTTTCACAAGCCACAATTTGCCTCAAATGCTCCCCTGTATCCTAGATATTTCCATGGTTTTACAGAACAAGAAATCAGAATTCCTTTGAACAGTTTAGAGTCTCAAATTTATTGTCTTCCCTCTCCACACTGACTCTTGCATGATTACCCTCAGCTATCTCAGTGACCATCAATTTCTCTAATCAAAAGAGTGAATATCTCTTTGAAGACACTAAACATCCACTCTGGATTAAGTTTGAATTTCAAGCCCATGAAGTATGGGCCACAAGATACGGCTTAAAATCTCTCAGACGATAAATAACTATTCAAAAAACAGCACAGAGACTTCCATACAACAGAATGAAGAACAGATACGTCACTTCAACTATTTCAACTATTTAACTTTTTTTTTTATCTTCAAAGCTTTCTATAACTTTCCTTCTTTTGTTATTCTTACGTTACTTAAGAAAATGGGCATCTTCCCAGCACTGAGTCTCAATCACAGAAGAGTTAACTTAAAATCACATGAGAAGCCTATACCTGCTTGTTCAAATCCATTTCAGCAAAGCAGGGTCAAGGCCCTTCCTTTCTTCCATGGGCTTCTGCTACCCCTAACCAACACAGATGGTGCGATGCCAGATTCTAATTATGACAACAGAGCAATGGAATTACAGTCAACAATGCTTGATGGCTGAGGCGGTTCTCCTCCTCCCTCTTCTTATTGAAAGTACAATAGTAGCTAGAGTGACTTCCAGGAATTTTTGGGTCAGATTACTGGAAAGTCATCTTTTTTGTGGTTTTATTTTTCTTAAATATATTGTACCAGTCCATGAAAAAACACACGATTTTGATGGTAGTATGTCACCAAGGAATACCACACTGCCAAAAGAGAAAAGCCAATTTGGTGTCAACAGAAATATACTGCTCAGACTAATGGCAGAGATTTATCTTTATGAAACACAGTGTGGTGATAGACTTTTTTCTTTCACTGCATTCTTGACTCAAACAACTCAGAGCAACTTTAACTTCAATAACTGGCAAAGGGTCCAAAAGTATTGATCTGGCTTGTCACAAAACTACATAGCTATTTTTCATATACAGCTGGATGTTTAAATAAAAATACCTCCAACTTTGGACATATCACCCTGCATGACCTGAGCACTCTCTCAGAGCTTCCAGTTCTGCTTCAGACATGTGCCAGGCACAGCTGGTTAAACAGTAATAAGCTTTCTACCATCTATATGAATCAGGTTGGGATACAAAGAACTAGATGCTTCTTTCCTGGGTTGCCTGAATCTACACATGTGCCCGTAACAAATGTCATACATGCATGTCCTTACAGTCACATTCTTTACAGAAGCAGACCTGGGATAAAAAGCAGCAAACATTTTACCTGATCTCCAAGTAGATGGAACATCTGCCTCAGAAGAGGGGAAACAAGCTGCAGCGCCCTACGAAGTGCCTAGAAAACTGCCCCAAGGAAGAGCCACTAAACTGGACTGAGTGGTAAACCTTAAGAGTTCTTGTACTGTAGCTAGGCAAAAACAAATGCAAGATGAATGTTGCAAGAAAACAAAAATCCATGGATCTTAGTGTGTAAGAACTAAAGGAAGAGTTCAGGGTTCTCTGCTTGTAGGACTATTTTTAAAAGACATTAACAGATTTAAAGCATCTTAAAAAAAGTAAAATATTATCACTATATGAAGTACTATCTTAATGGTGTGACCTCCTGGAGAACCTGCAGACTCACCTTTTCACCACCCCTAAACCAGAGGAGAGTGGGATAGCCACGAACTTGGTTCTCAGAGCAGACTTCATAATGCTGAGTACAATCGACCTACAGTTTGAAAAGAATTATAAATCACTTAGTGCATAAACGGAAAATAAATATCACACCCTCCCTTAAGTTTAGAATCTCAGAAAAATACTGAAGCAGGCAATGCATGTCTTCACAAGAGGCAGCATCAAGTACTGTCTTGAGAACCATCATGTCTGGCTTCCAAAAAGTGGCTTGGTTGTCTAATTGGGAAGCTGTAGATGATTTTACAGAGCATAGAGGGAGGGAGAGAACACAGACATGAAATGGACAGAAAGAGTAGCAAAAAGTAATGAAGACATAATTACATATTCCAGTTAAAATAAGTGCTGGTATTCTTGGTGAATAAAATCACTACATGGACAATAATATACAAAATGGTAATAGGAAAGAGCTTCAAAGGGAAGATTTATTGCCCTCCTCTTCCCCCTGCTTTTTTTTTAAACAAGTGAGATCACTTTAAAATCAGAAGACATGTCAACAGCTCAGAAGTTAATTCCAGTGCATAGCAATGTTCAGTTCTAATCTTCCATATACAAATCTAAAAAGTCACAGTTTATAATCTTTTTCAAAGTAAAGAAAAAAAGGTAATTGAAGCATGGGTGTCTTTGCTTGACAGAGCATTTGAATTTTGAATTTCACATAAGGAACATTTTGCTTGAGGTCACTGTAGATCAGTTCCAAAGATTACACAGGATCCAGCCAGTAGATAGCATTGCTACTAAGGCACTATTCCCCCAGATGACATGAAGGTCATCATTCTACCTTCTTGGAAACAGTTGTTTCCTGTTTACTTACAGGCTTATAATCTTTTTGAAGATACCTTTCAAATACTTTCATTATGTATACAGTTAACAAAATTGACTAGACAGTGGGACAAACCTTAGTGGCTTTATTAAATAGCAAACAGCAGCAAGAGTAACTAGGCAATGCTTGAACATGACAGACAACTGAATAAAACACAAATTTTGGAAGTTTTCCATTTTTATTTCTCTAGATAACAGAGATTAATAGCTTAGATATCTTCTTTGAAGTTAAGTAAAGACTTCATCCTACTTGGAGCATTCCAGATTCTCAGGAAGTAAATCAGTATATGCAACATTTCCTAGAAAATGTATCAAAGGAGCAGTATCCTCATTTGTTTTCTCAGAAAAAAGGCTACTTTTATATCCAACCAAGTTTCAAAATGTATGCTCCTCTCCAATGTTAAACCACTCAGACCTGCTCCTTACCTCTACCTATCTGAGTGAAAGGACTTTCAAAAACCATTTTGAAGAATAAAATTTGAAAAGCTAGTTCATCATCCCCAGTAAGAGCTGAAAGTGCTATGAGGGCAGAGCCAGGGCAAACTACAGCTCTCTTCCCCCTCTTCAGGGCTGACACACTGTTATGCTGTCTTCCAGACTAGCAGAGCCAATCCAAGGCTCAAGGATGTGGAAGTTTGGTCCAGTAGGTTTTCCACTGTTGGCAAATACAGAGGAATTCACATCAGCCACCTGGACTTAGGTATGGGTCAGCAAATAAAGTGAGTAACTGCAGTTGCAGGACCACCTCCATACCTCTGCACAGGAGTCACTCCACGTACAAGTAACAAGCTCCCATGGTAAATACACCACAGAATCTGGTTATCATCCCTAAGGGAAATAGTAAAGGAGGACAAGATATCAGTTTTAAAGGTGGAAGACCACCTGAAACCTTTAGAAAGCTACAGGGGGGAGCTGAAGAGAAGAGAAAAAAAAAAAAAAAAAAAAAAAGAGAAATAACTTATTAGGCCACGTAGAAACCTAGTCCTATAAAGAGTATATTAGTATAAGCCACTTTCCTACTCAAACTAAATACTCATGTTCATCAAGTTTTGACAAAGGGGAAGCATAATAAAAAGGAAATCTCAAAATATTACTCCCACCATACAAAGTACCTGACATACTCCTTTACATCTCTGAGACACCTGGAGCTGTGTTTAACATTTCTATCAAGTCTCTGCTTAAAAATCAGAAGTTCTGTCCATTATAGCAAATTAACTATCTCTTCAAAACACAGTGAACTAAGTCTAATGAATAAACAAGAGAAAAAAAATCTCAAAATTAAAATACGAAGTACAGAGGTTAAAGGGCTTACAAAGCCACAACCAAAACAGAACTGTTATTCGCAGAGCACAGACTGAACAGCGTGATACTTGGCTGAAATATTAATTTACACAAAACAGACTAAGAAAAAAAAGCACATTACCAACCTTGCCAATCTTGACAGCTTCTGAATGTTCAAATGCTAGAGCCAGTTGTTCCCATGTTGGAGCCAAAGCCTTACAATGACCACACCAAGGGGCAAAGAATTTGATAAAGTGATTACCTGAGAAGTCAGGGGAAAAAAAAAAAAAAGTTAGATCCAACTTATTTGGAATGAATTTGGCTACAATTAAAAAAAAAAGAAGACAGTAATTGCAGACTGCAATTTATTTCCAAAATATTACAGATAGTGCAAAAACGGCAAGGAGAGACTTTATTTCCTATCTCAGCAATTAGATTTCTAATATTGTATGCAGTACCATTGTGTTCCTCTATTCTCTGAAATTCTGAACGACTTCACAACCTCAAGCCAACAAATGAGATACTAAATCCATCACACATTTAGTGGCTGGAACCAGTGGCTAGAATTTGTACTCCTACCAAGTCACTCACTTGCACAATTACCACAGAAAGGACCACAGAGAACTATGTATTTATAATAGCATTAATCAATGTAAATATTAGACTTTAACTTAAACATTTATAAGCAAACATGATGGCATCAAGTCTCTGAGCAAATAATTTTGTATAGCTTACAACTTCCTCTTCTGTTCTGCTCTTTGTATGTTCATGTTAATTCTTCCAAAATGACTGTTGCTAGTATAGACTATGGGAGACCACAAAAAATTACTATCTCATACTAATGCTTAATTTATAACCATACACTTAATTAAGAATGCCAGAATACATAATTTCCTTCAATTAAGATTACTACTAATTGCTGCATGCTTTCGGACAAATCAAGGCAAAGATCTATTAATTTAAAAGTGAACATAATCAAAACAAACAAACAAAAAAGTGTTTGAAGGAAACATGAGCAACAGGGGGAAAGATCTTTTTAAAAGCATTTACTGCAGTCTTTTGCAGATTGCTCCAGGACAGATAACACAAGAATTCCATTCTAGCTTGAGGGCTTGTTCACAGAAGAATTTCTGAGGAAAGATGCCACAAAATAACTAGGAAATGCAAACTGCAATAGTAGAGAACACTAACTTGCCTAATCTGCTTTTTAATTCTCAGTGTGTCCCTGAAGGTTCAGGGAAGAATTCATGAATAAACTTGATGTAATTCAGTGTTAGGCCACATATACAGGTAAATTTTAAGCTAGTGGCACAAAATGCATTTGAAAATATTCCTAATTAATTGATGGTTACTTCAAGAAGTTCTAGTATTTATCTTACGACAGGCACAGATATTAATTTAGTCTGGCTTTTGCTTTTAACAAAAAAGGATGGATACAGTATGACTACTTGTTTTTATGGTAGTCCAAAAGTTTGTCATATATTGCCCTTTTCTTTTTTTTAGAGGAACCTCTGTGTGAAAAAATATTTTCAGAAATGGCAGAAACAGTTAAACTGAAGCTGGCTGTTTTGCTCACATTAAATTCTGCAGGAAGAAGGCTAAACAATATCAAATAAGGATTCAGACCAGGATGGAGTAGGAAATGGCTGGAAAAGCAGCTTGGATGTATGAACAATTCAATGCCTCCAAAAGACAGGAAATGGAACTTGCAAGAAAACTCATTGAGTGGTGAGAATGCAACTGACGGAGTAGCTCAAGGAAAAGAAACAGGTTATTCAAGCAAGCTCACTTTGGTAATGTGTGATTAGAGGCCCTAATATTACTATTTTCTTACTGGACTACTGTTCTTAAACTTTCCCATGGTACAGAATATATAATGAAACTAGTGCACTTTCTATAATGTATCATTGTATCTTCTTTCAATATCCATTATTGGGAAAGAAAGTAAGAGGAATCTTTAGAACTAACTTTTCTGTTGCAGAATTCTCACTACTGAACTCTCTGTGAGCAGGTTTGTCTAGCATACAAAAAAAAAAAAAGTTACCTTCTGCTATATGTATCTTGAAATTGTCTGCTGAGAGTTCATACAGTCCCTGCTTAGCTTCAGGTGCTTTTGGTGATTCCACATCAGATTCTGGATCCTATCAATGAAAAAAAAAAAAAAATTCTCATATAGTGAATACACATATTGGATTCCTATTATCACATCATTTGTGGTAGTGTTGTCAATCCTGTACTCTGCAATTCCAAAATCCTAAAACTATGTCCTCCTAATTTTGCCTTAAATTATCAAATGTTTCCTAACAACTACCTGAATGCAAAGTGTGATAAGGAAAACAGTTATCATAGTCACTGAAATAACAGTCTGTCACTGTGCTGCTGTGCACTCACAATGCACAGCAACTGCTCTGACATTCATAACACTACCATTCATACACCTAGATTCCATAAGTTTTCCCTCACAGCTTCATGGATCGGCTGCAGATGCCATCACGCCAGTTTTGGTGGTCTTTTGGCTATTTAAGAATAGATGGTGAGAAAGGTGTCTCTGGCACCTCTGCTGTAGGGAGGACAGGCCTAATAGTCCTGTGAGATAAGTAATGCAGGAAAAGGAACAAACACTTGATAGGTAACTTGTAGCAAATCCATTGTGCTTTAGCTATTTACTAAATACTAAGTCAGAGTTGGAAATAACTTTTGCTATTATGAGGAAGATATCTTTAGTTCATTTATTAGCTGATTATTTTAAACTTCTTTAAGCTACAAAACTTTCAGACAAGTAAGTGTACTTAGCACTGTCACCAGGAAAATCACTGAGTTTAGGACTAGCACATAAATAGGTCAGCCAAGCCTTACCTACAATTTAAAATTGCTTTTTCTAATCAAGACAAACCTAAGGGGATTGTTTATCACAGTTAGAACATAATTACATTTAAATAAACTCCATGACACAGTATTTTTAATAATTAAACTTTAAAGCTGAAGTATTTTAAGTATGTGCTTTGTATTTTTTTAAAGATATCTTCCTCATAATAGCACAGGATGCCAAGATCAACATAAATACAATTTATACCATGCTCAATTCTCCTATTCTGAAAATATCATAGCCACCAGGTGTCAATTGATTGGACATATACACAAAAATCTTAAAAGGTGAAAATGCTAATACTTGATAAAAACCAGTATTATGAACCACAGTTTTAAATACAGGAAACAAAGAGCACGTCATAGGATGTCAGTTATAATTACTATTCTGATTTATTTGGAAGCTGTTCCATATTGTTATTGCCATCTGAACTTTATTCTCAGGAGCAGATTTCCTCCTGGAAAGCGAAACCTAACCTACATAAATGAGAGAGCTGTAAATCCACAGAAAAAAATATTTCCTTTTCCTTTTTCCTTTTAACTTACAGCTGGTTCCTCATTTAGTTTCTCCAACATCCAGTTTTCCAACGCCTGGAAGTCTCTAGGACCTTGGTATTTCAGAGGTTCTTGTCCTGGTTTAAGTAGTTTTAGGCTAGGTCAAAATGTAGAAAAGAATGAGGTAAAATTCACACACATGAAATATTCTCAATAAGTTAAAATGCTTTACAAATTCACAGCAATTCAGGTTAAGCTACAGTAAGACCTTTCCAGATTGTTAACATTAGCATCACGATTTCTCTGGGTCACAGCTGTACCTTAAGGACACCACTTTCAACCCCATATAAGCTTTTAAACGGGATTCTAAAAGTAAGACAGATATAACTTGTTAAAAAAAAGGTCAAAGTACTTCATTTTGATCAGTAGGCATGCACAAATAAAATAATGCCTCTAGTTCTGAGGTTAATTATTCTTTATGCTTATGAAACCTGTTTCAGTGTGCCAAAAAATACATCTATTTTGGTTTGTTCTCCCCTCTCCACCCCCAAGGGAACAAATCCAAAACATGTTTTTCAGGATTTCTTTTTCATGTTTCATTCCAAGATTACTCTTGAAATAAATGACTTTTTTTACTTAAACTAATCAAAACCACCCTGAAACAGGTGACTAGGTAAGAGATCTAAGTGATTGCTTGTAGAGATCCTAGCACTTCATGATTATAATATTTAATAATCACTATCAAATCTTTATAAGAAAAGTACTTAAAACTTATTATTAAATATTTATCAATTTCAAACTGGAAGCATATTTGACAAAGTGACAATATTTACTTCTGAACTGGCCTTATTTTTTAAAAAACAAATTAAAATTCATTTCAATTACTATCCATACTTAGCCCCCACTTTCCCTTGCAAAGATGTGGTTTTGCTGCAACATTTTTTCCCTCTATAAATGTTTCGCTCTCTTCTTATTCCACAAGTTGAAAAAAAAAAATGAACATATGAAAGTGTTGCAAAACCACATAATACAAATGTGTTTAAAAAAAAAAAAGTTTCTACTGCTGTTTCTATTTAATTTATTCTTCAGGATTCTGTGTGATGATAGGTCAAAATTTCTGAGGAAAAAGTGCAACTTTATATTAAGAAAGAAAAAACAAAAATAAAACAGAAAATCATCTAAAATGTTCCTCCTGGCCATACTTCGAAAACTATCAAGGAAAAAATCAGTGTATTAGCTTAAAGAGTCAGATGCATCTTTATTTCATCCAAATCAAGGTAAGTTTTCTCTAATTCATTTGAGGGTGTATTTAATGGCACCAAACAACCCTGTTACAACTGTACTAACAAGAGCACTGAATAACCCCAGCACCCCACATAGTTTTCATTCCCAAGAAAACAGAAGAGGGAAGAAGCCTTTCTTTTAACAAGTGTTCCGTACACTGCTTTTCCAAACAACACACCCAAGACTCCCCACAGCCCTTCTGTGACTCAGAAAATTGTGAAATCTCCCCAACTGGAGAAGAACAAGTTAGACTGGCTAGTTAAACTTGTCCTGATGCAGAAAGTAACAAAACTGAAATCATGATTTCTCCTTCATCTTATTTCTATAAACAGTAGATGACCACCTTATTATTTGTATTTTTCATGTATATGAAAAGAAACATCAGTTATCCTTAGATGCTCAAAGATCTTAGAAAGGAGAAAAATCAAAAAATCAATTACAAGTCCATTCACTTTTTCTTATTTAAAATCTGAGCCACTCTATTTTGCAAAGAAATCACAATATAAACTGTCTAAGCACACAAAGACAATCAGTGTTCACTTTTGGGGATATTTAAAGAAAGATTTAAAATTGATAATATCTCAGCATTTTTACTGGAACTAAACCACAGACTGTCCTTAAGGACAATTCCTACTCCAGTGAGGCTTTGGCTATTTGTAATTTTCAATTTCTAACAAGTTGTATTCCTCTGTCTCAAAGTCAGTATACACAGGAGCACATGTCAAATTCAGGCCTTTGCTGGAGACTGCAGTAACACCAGATAAGGTCAGCACGGGGAAAGAAACAAACAAAAAGAAAGAATACAGGCAGTGGAAGGGCTACAGAAGACAATATTTTCACCTTATTCCCCAAAAGACAAGTTACTAGCAAGATACTTGAAACAATCCCATTTGTTTCTCTGCCAGAAACTTTAAAGATGACAAGGGGAAAAAATCTTTTTACTCCTTTTATTAGCTAGAAAGGATGCAGGCTAATATACCCCGAAAGCACTACCCAGTACAATTGCTAGGTTATGTTCTATGGATACTCTAGATAAGGTTCTTTCTCCCAGAGAGGACATAGGAAAACATACACCCTTTATAATAGGATAGATTTAACAAATTCAAACTCCAAATTTATTTCTGCCAGAGCAGTACAAGCAAAACTAGGCAGAGAAGTCTGCACAGCACCACCATTACTCTAGCTAATACTATTAATTTAGCATTTTATGAGCACAAACTTCACTCAAAAGTGATCACCTATACATATATTGTGAACAGGACTGTGTACCGGAAAACGAAACAAATTATTTTTAAAAGTATGATTAACAGAGACCAATGTTGTATAATGTATCACTGCTTGAGAGGACAGCTCCACTGGGAACGGAGAGAAAAGAAAAAGTAAAAAAACACACTTCATTTAAACACAGCCATCTTCTAAGATATAAATCATCTTCTTGGAAAAAGAGAGAGAGAAAGAGAAATATATGTCACATAATACTTGGCAAGGCAGTAAAAAGACAAAATAAATGAGCATTTGAAGTACAAAGGGCAACAAAGAAAACCATAAAAAATATAGCCTAGAAGTTTGCTTGAAGTTAGCTTAACAAACTGTCAAAGGATCATGGAAAACTACCAAAAAAAAAAAAAAGGAAACAGAAGCAAAAATCCTCCTATACTTACGTTGGGTATCCTCGGACGCCAAATTCAGAGCACAATGGAATATCTACAGTACAATCCACTTTAACAACATAGACCTGTGGATTTTCCATGTTGTTGTATTTATCTCCTAAATCATTCCAGGTTGGTTGCAGCCGCTGACAATGTCCACACCTGCAACAGAATGAACAAAATATTTCCTCAAAACTGCTCATGTTTAGAGGGGAATGAAACTATGAAAAAAATAAATCACGTATAGGAACAGTCAGAGATTTTGGCAGATTTCAAAATAGGTAAATCAGAAGTCTTACAGTATGTAACAGTGAATATCCATTACAGTATTGTAATTTTGTAAAACATAAATGTTGTAACACATAAAACATAAATATTGTTACATATCACAAATACTTTTCATATAAAATTTTTTAAGAAGTCATTATTTGTTGCTATTGATTCATTTATAATGCCTACATTTTATTGACGGACTCTTACATTTCAAACCACTATTTTTTAAGTAGCGGGTAAGAAGAAAATGGTTTCTAACCTCTTTATAAAGGCACTTGTGCTTAGGTGCCTCACTAAAATTGGAACTCGTGAGCCATGAAACACATCAAGCACTGAATTCTGCAGACCATTTATCAAAATGCTGAGATATTGTGCTTTATTACAGCAGCATACTATAAATTACACTATCTCTACAGAAATCTGGCTTAGTATAGTCACTTTAATGGCAACTCCTCAAAAGTAGAAAACTGTTTTTATTCCAATCACCATTTTTCTAGTCATTACAGTAATATCCTATTGCTGCAATTATAATGAAACACTTCATTACTTAATATTTAACTTCAATCTGAAGCCTCTCCAGTCAACTCTTTAACAGACTTTGAATTAAGAGGAAAATCTGGGATTCTCTGGTTCTTTCCTCCAACAGTTGTGGAAATTTTTAACACTGAACAGTGATGTTAAAGACCTGAGCATGCAAATCTATGTAAGGAAATCTCAAATAGATAATTCTGTATTTTCTAAACACAGAACACAGTCATCTTGTCGATCTTTACCTCGGCAACACATAACTTCCCCATTTCCTGTCCTCTTCAGATTATACTATATAAATTTCTACAGAAATTTAAAATACATCAGGAAAATAATCTCATATCTTGATTAACAAGCCCACTAATAAATAATTCTGGCTTTTCATAAAAACTGACAATTAATTTTAAGAAAAAACAATGATAAATTAATTATACGCTCAACTCTGCATCCACCTTTCTCTTCCACAGATTGCACCAGAACAGCTTTCACAGTTTTTGAGCCCTGGAAGATCATGTATACAGAGACAGGATATCCAGTAGAGAATTTAACTCCAACACCAGATGGCCCATAAAGTACTTTTAATTCATAAAACGCAGCTGCTGGGCATATTAAAAAAGTCCAAAAATGAAGACAGTAAGACCATCTAATGTCAAAGGGCACCCTTTACCCCATGTACCTAAAAAGTCTTTTGTTGAAATGGTCCCAGATTAAGTTAGTGGGACTAGAGGAGCAGCTAGTCCTAGTACTGGGCATGCTGGACACTTGAGTGAGGAGTCCTGGTGTTCCTCCTCTACATTGGCTAGGATGGTGCAAGCATTCACAATCTTTCCTGACAAACATAAATCAAGATCAAAAAGATCCACCTTTCTGAAAAACTGCCTTTTGTACACCATTAATATCAGGATGCAAAGGTGAAAAGTGATTATTCACACAAGTTTGGGGGTAAGTAGCCCATTTTAACTTTAAACAACTATGTGCCAGAAGTAAATATGCCTGGAGACTACTTTCCTGTGGCAGAATCTGGTCTCACACTGACAAATCTCTCTTACAACATCAGTGTCTCTCACCTGAAAAACTGGATGGTGGACTTGCTGGTCTAAGAAGGAAGACAAATGCACATGTGGTCTACGCATGTAAAAACCTCCAGTTACTGATAAGCCCTGTGCTTATCTCCACTTTGTTGTGAAGCATAACTCCACAACAAAGTACAACCCTATACATTACCCAAGTCAAAAACGCCTGTATGCTCTGGGATAGTCAAATATATCTGTACGAATAATATAGAATTGGACTCCTCTGGACAAAATAAACCAGTCAAGGTAAATTCCAATCAGCAGAGTCAATTTCACTCAACCGCAAGAAACTCCAGAGTTCAAGTTTGCTTCAGATGAGTGAACTCTATGTTGAAAGGATATGTTGTGGTCAAAATTAAGCCCTGAAACTGCTTATCTGGGGTTCCTTCCAACTAAAGAACCTAGGACACCCCACTCCTCTGTAAAGAAGTGACAGTCAAAAAATCTCAGAGTACCTAGAGTCAATGACAGACTACCCAGTTTATGGTTCTGTCCACAGTTGAGCAAAAATAATAATGGGAACAGAACTATGACAAAAGAAATCTCAAGATCAGTTCCAGGCTCACCCATAAAGGAGGACCATGGAACTACTGAAGACAGTCCAGCACAGAGCTACAAAGATGATTAGGGGACCTGAGCATCTCTCATACAAGAAGAAGGTGAGAGATCCGGACCTGTTTAGCTTAAGGAGAAAAAACAAGGCTGAGAGGGGATCTTGTCAATAAATATAAATACCTTAAGGGAGGGTGTCGAGAGGATGAGGCCAGTCTTATTTTCAGTGGTGCCCAGGAACAGGACAAGAAGCAGTGGGCACAAACTGAAACACAGGAAGTTATGCCTGCATTTGAAGAAAAACTCCTTGACTGTGAGGGTAACAGAGCACTGGAACAGGTTGCCCAAAGAGGTTGTACACTCTCCTTCTCTGGAGATACTCAAAACTCAACTGGACACCACCCTGTGCTACGTGCTCCAGGTGACCCTGCTTGTGCAGGGGGGTTGGACTAGATGATTTCCAAAGGTCCCTTCCAACCTTATTCATTTTGTGAAAACTAGCAAACCTGGAGTGCTCTGTTTTGGGAGAAGCCCACATAATTTCTAACAAATGTAGCTCCTCTTTTAGACTCTTCCTCTCAAAAGGGTGGAGATGAGGTCTGCAGTAACATTTCTTTCAAGAGTCCTTAGGCAAAGGCTTACATTGGCTCTGTCTAACCTAACTCTTACTGTTAATAAAATACAGTGCTAGCAGCATCTACAGCAATCCCTAAGAAAATCCTAAAGGAACATTAGGTTATTACTTCTCCCTTGCAACTACAGTGGCAAAGTGCCTACATCAGTGAGAAGCATTAGCAGGTTTGCACTTTAGAATCATGTAGGAATGAGGAATATGAACTCCAGGGCTATCAAACTGTGGCATGATCCCCTTGACAATACAACTTCTGGCAATTCTAAGCACTTTTCTCAAGTCCTCAGAAATACCTTTCCCTTCTCTTCCCTATGGACCTCAAACCTGAGGCTGTGGACGCCTGTTGGATATAGCTGACCAAGAGCAACAGCTACATGGACAGAAGCAACAAAAAGTCCGGGAAACAGACTCCAGTTAGGGAAAGGTCTCCAGCCCTCCCAAGAGCATGAGGTGACCCAAGTTTGCAAGGTCAGAGCTCGCTTTGATGCCAACTGAGACGGTGAAGCAAAACCCAGACTCAAACAGGCAACAGCCTATTTGGCACAGGTTCTCCCATATGAGTGTGCCAAGGCAGAAGATTATCTGATATTAGAGATGACTGTGACACAGTCAATCAAAGGTTGAGGAGCCAAAGACGTTAAACTCTGAAAACAGAACAAAGCAGAGGCACTCCTGCTCTACGTGCAAATCCCTGAGACTCTCAAAGCCCTCTCAAAGGTCCTTCACCACAAAATCGGGCTTCCTGGACTTTTCTGATCTTCACAGGATAAAAGTCGCCATCTATTCATTTAAGCACTTGCTTAATGCAGTACAAAACACTAAGCAAATTATTGAAAAGCTGAAGGCAATAACTTACAAAAATAAGTAGCTTTTTTTCAGTTTTGAAAGGAAATATTTTTCTCCTGTTCGTTTCAAAGACTATCATGACACAATTGTGGCTAAGTGGCACGAAGATGTACCAAGAGGTTACTTAATATGAATACATGTGTTGTGCAAAGACATTGCCCCATTAACTTTACCTAATTGNAAAAAAAAAAAAAAAAAAAAAAAAAAAAAAAAAAAAAAAAAAAAAAAAAAAAAAACCACACCACAACTTGCAGGGGGGAAAATGACAAAAATCCACTCATCCACTCTTGGGATTTGGAAGATCAGAAATAGATTTAAAAGTAAATAAAAGAGAGGAGGCAGGGGAAGGATGACTAAAAAAAGACTATGAGCAACCACTATGATATCAGGCGACGAGAAACACGGTCCCGCTGGCACACGAGGTATCTACGGGCGCCACGCCGGGTTACTCTGGGCTCCTCCCGGGCCACGCGCCGCAGCCGCGGTCGCCACGTCGCTAAACCGGACACCGGGGGCTGCGCGACGGCGCCGCTGCCGGGCTCGGCTCCCCGCGGCGCCGGGGAGGCCGCGCTGGCCTGGTGGCTCGGCCCACCCTCTTGCCCCGATCCCGAGGAGAACAGGGCCGCTGCGAGACGGCGCCTGCAAGAACGCTCCGCGGGCGCGGAGGCCACGGCGGGCACCGGCTGCCGCGAGCGAGGCGGTCGCAGGACGGGAGGGAAGGTCAACCCCGCCGCGCGCGGTCCGGCCTGGCCCGGCCGCCGCCACGTCAACGGGGGGAAGGGGCGGGCGGCGAGCGCGCCGGGCCGCGCCGGATACCCACCACGGCGCGAAGAACATGACGAAGTGCGGCGCGGCGGCGGCGCCGTGCCGCAGCATCTCCGCGCTGTAGAGGTGCCGCCCGTGCGGGTCCGCCTCCGGCTCCGCGGCCGAGCCCGGCTCCGGCTCCCGCTCCGGCTCCGCCCGGCCCGGCGCGCTGCAGAGCACGGGTCCGAGCGCCGCCAGGGAGAAGAGCCGCCACCAGGCCGGGCCGCAGCGCCGCGCAGCAGCCATGGCAGCGCCGAGACAGCGAGCGAGCGGGGAGCGGGCCGCGCGGCAGCGAGCGCCGCCCCGCCCGGCCGCGGCCCCGGCCCCGGCCCCGCCCCGCGCCCGCCGCTCTCTGCCCACCCGCCCCGCGGCGCCCCCAACGCCCCGCGGGTCCCCACACAGCCCCGTGACACCCACGTGGGGCCCGCGCACCGTCCCCCTCATCCGTCCGCCCACACTGCCACACAGCACCCTGAGACCTTGAGGTGCCCCCAATCTGTCCCCCCACAACACAGCCCTGTCCCGCACCCCATCTCCACACCTTCGCACTCTGCCCCGCGGTTGCCGTGGGCTTTCTAGGGCGCCCTGGCCGCCCCGCGTGGGCGGGAAGTTCGTGCTGATCCGTTTGCTTAGTGATGCTGGCAGTCTGCTCGCTAATCCCCGCGCAGGAGAGCAGGGAGGCAATGGCCTGCAGCGGCTGGCTGCGGGAGCCAGGAGTGCCATGCTCCCGTCCCTGAAGAAACAATGGAAAAAAACCCAAAAAAGACACTTATTAACCTTTTTTTCCCAAAAATATGAATCAATACGTAATAAATAAGGGGATATGTAATTATGGAAGCAAGTTGGTTAATGGCAGGAATGGAATGGGAAATCTCTGCTGCAGACCAGGCCCTTTTCCCTGATGCCCCATGCGGCAGCCCCGGCAGGGATGAAGTTACAGGCGCTTGGCTTTCCGGGCTGGCGCTCTCTGCTTGTGTCGTCTAGAGGGGAGGGGAAGGAAACGGGATAGCACGGAAGAGGGGGATGCACTCCTCTAATTGCTCCAGCTGTAAATAACTTCAGATTTTAGATTTGACTGCAGGGCCTTGAATCTGGGCTAGTCAACTAGGTAAAAGCATGTGGCTCACTTGGTTTGGTGAGAAAACACACTATGATAAAAACAGCATGAGGATAAGTGTGGTCCCATACACAACACAGGGGCCACCTGTATTGTATACACCCACCATTGAACCAAGCGAGACAGACACACTCAGCCTGGCACCGTGTCCTCTGCCAGGAGCCTCTCACAAGGGTCTTAAAACCAAGCGTATAAATGTGCCAAGACAGAGAGACTTCAATTCATGCACTTTCTTCCAGACTCCCTCTTCCCTACATCATCTCTTTTCTGCACGCTTCCCGCCAACCTTCTCTTTTTTCTGCTCTCTAGCAGCATCTTCCTCTGGACTGAGGCCGGGACAAGTTTGCTGCGCGGGCTCTGGTTAGGGGAAACGCTGCCTCTGCCCACTCACCTCGCCCTGGTGCTGCAGCCTCGGAACGGCGCTTCGGCAAGCACCAGCGACAGAGCGAGCAAAAATCACATATTGGACAGGAAACACAGAGGAGCATTAGGAATATGATATCTTTTTCTTGTAAAATTCAGATCGCAGTTGAAAAGTTATTACCTCCCTTAAGAGCAAGGATTACTAAGTTGTTTACTATATATTTAAATTAAAGAGATGTAAAAAATTAAAACTACATTTACCACAAAGATAGGGGGGAAAAAAAAGTCAAACCTAGACTGGCCAGAACATGAGCTAATACCCAGAATCAGAACTGAAGTACAAGTCTAGCCTTTGACAGTAGTAGCTGTCTGCAAACAAAGTTTATTTTCTCTACCTCTGTGTTCAGTCAGTTAAATTCAATGGCCAACTAATCATGAATTCAAAAAGAAGAGAGATGTGCCAATTGTATGTCCCCTTCAAAAGAAAACCCCCAAAACCCTCAAACGACAAAAAAAGCAGTGTTAGAGAGGATGAGTAATACTAATTCTGAGATCTGGAAAAAACACCCTGTCCCGATACAACCAGGTGAACCCTCTAACCACAGAAAGTTCCCGCTCTAGTAACTAGACAGAGGAGCAGTTACTTCTCTGAGCAAACTGGTTTCTTTTCAGCATGAGCAAATTTCTGTCCTATTTTTCTCTGTACATCTAACACATTTTTATTAAATTGGAATTTTCAATAATGATAGTAATTAATTTTAAAAGTTGAATAAAAAGATATTTTGAATCAGTTTTGATACATTCATTAGGTTTTCATCTAAGTGCAGTAAGTCACAGACCACACAGAAAATCAAATAAGCATTACATTATTTTCAAACACAGCAAAAACACAAGTATAATTGACTAAAATTACCAGAATAAACATGTGCATAGAATGGGGGCAGTTAAGCTCTCCTCATCTAACAAGAAGTAGTCAGCTAAGGACTGCCAATAAGAACAAATCCTTAGAAGTACCTCTTTCCTCTCCATAAAATGCCATTAAGATTAGTGGTGGTTAGATAAATTGTTTCCCACTCGCTGATAGAGATCCTGATTAAAATCAAATTACCCACTTTTCCACCTTGCTCAAGCTCCCTCTGCCTTTGGAGTTAAAAATCTTTCGTGTCAGCTCTCATCCGCCTCATTCCATTCATTATGCTGGGAGTAAAGCCGACATGGGAGAGGAGACCAGGAGGTCCCCTGCTTCTCCAGCATACATCCTCTAGCCTGGGGTAATCACTCCTGGCTGATCAGCCCCACTAAGCAGGAGTGTCCCTATAGCCACAAACTGACACCTGGGAACTGTCCTTTGTAGATTTCCATCCCAAGGAAAGGGGCCTGAGCGTCACCACACAACAGCGGAGCAGCCAGGCCTGTGGACGGACTCTCTTGAGGACAAGCAGTCACCAGCAAGTGCTGCCGCTGGTCAGGGTTGGGGACCACTTATGCTAACTGCAGTTGCCTCCCGCTAATGAGCGGCTCACAGCATCTGGTTCTGGGTGGCAACATACCTGGGGCAAAAAGCACCAAAGCCGGTCAGACAGTGTGAGGTAGCTGTTCTTTGCAACTGACCTAAAGGAACCGCTGACCTAAAGGAACCACCTAAAGGAACCACTGACCTAAAGGAACCTAAAACTGTGAATAAATGGCAAATAACCTGCAACCAGCGGGAGGGACTTATCCTTGGATGTAAATTGTTACAGTGGCTTATGACCCCCAGTGAATCCAGCAATGCCTGTACATGTACCCCAGGCTCTGTCTTTTGAGCTCCTGCGTATTCCTGACCTCACTTCCAGAAGTATGAACTTGAAATCTTCGCAGGCTGCTAAGAAATAATCCTTGTACTCAAAACAAACAAACAAACAAAAAGCAAACAGCCAATCAATGGGAAAAACAGGGCACTGCCTCTTAACTGTCCTCACTACCTGTCCCGAGGCAATCCGGACAGGCTGGCTAAGAGACACTAGTTCATTCCTGGCTGCTGCTGTTGTATGCAGAAGTGAAAGAGCGCAAACAAGTTATTTTATCTGCATGTTGTGCTAGGCCAAAAAAAAATCCTTGATGGGCTGTATGTGGTTGGGAAGAAAGTACATTTTATAGGCCTGATATAAATGATCCACAGGAACAAGAGAACCTAGGACTGGAAAAGGCCTCATAGGTCATAGAGTTTAATCCTTGTTCTTCTAGATAATAGTATCATACAATCTTGTCTATAAACTTCTTTAGCTCTATTTTAAACAAAATAGAGGTTTTTTTGCTTCTACTCTAAGAGTGAGTTCCTTTTTCTAAGGATTACTTCTTTTTTTTTTCTTTTTTTTTTCCCTTCTCATTGCCAGTGTGCACTTATTCATTTATTCATAGCTAATTTATACAAGGTCATTCCTCTGCCAACATTGTGCTTTAGATTAAATACTCCTTTCCTCTCGCTGATAATATTTAGAGGTAGAAATTACATCCTTTCTCAGCTTTTATTTAGTGAGATTAACAAGCCAACAATTCCCATTCATTCATAAATACTGTGCCACAAATCCTCAGCACAAACCAGGCTAGGAAATAAAAAGTAAATCAAGCTCTCATCCATTCACACACAGCTTAATGGCAAATGTTTTTTTAATGCCTGTACATCTTAGAGGTCTTATCCTCAATGTTAAATGTATCCCTTGTAATGGATTTAAAAATGTGAATGGTGTTTTATCTAAGAGTTCATCTGTTTTGCTCATGTCTCCTCTTCTCATGTCACAGATTACTACTTCTGGTTTGTTGCCGTGACGTGATAAGTGCATTCATCTTGTTTTCTTCTAACATTATTTGCTTACTGGCAACCAAAGCCACCTGCAGCAAATGATACAGCTCAGAAATAGGTACTGTGCAAACCACAGTGTGAGCTGTACACTACTGTTTTGTACTGTTCCTTCTACTCTATTACTCAAGTACTACAGTACTATCCCAAGTGATAAAAAAAAATGCCCCTTAGAAGCAGTTTTGTTGCTATATTTTTCTACACTTTTCCTCACATTTTCCCCAGTTTCAAGGATATCTCTAGAACCAGGTTTATTTTCTTAAGAGCTTCCTGTTCACCATATGTATTTTACAACGGCTGCTAAAGTTGTGGCAGTAGAGGATCCTAGTATCTCAGATCCCAGGAAAGCAATACCAGACATGTCATCCAGTCTAGTGAACTGAGTCAACCAAGCAGGAAAAGGCAAGCTTCAGGATTTAGTGTTCTAAGATCTGCACTGTCATGTTTAGCCTTGCTGTCATCTGTCATTTAGAAATGTTTCAACTAGATCTTTTTTGTCTTATGGAAGCAGTATACATATATTTTTCTTCTTCGTGATACTCAGTTTTAGAAGAAATAAAAATAACCCTTCTGGAGTCACTGTGGCTCTTGCTTAAAAGTTACCCTACTCTACCCCATTCCTTGAAACCTTGAATTGGAAGTATGGTATCTATTTGATTCACCCAAACTTAAGATATTTTTTCCTCTTTTTTTTTTTTCTGTTCTTGTTTGACAAAATAATCTACAACTTCAGAGTCTTCACCAATCACGTTCAAAGATTACACTGGGAGTCTTGGGTTTAATGGCTCATGGTTAGAGTTTACAGGCACTCAGAGACAGAGGGTATTATATTATTGCTGACCTAATACAGAATTGCAGAATGGTTGAGGCTGGAAGGGACCTCTAGAGATCATCTAGTCCAACCTCCCTGCTCCACCAGGGACCTCTAGAGCACGTGGCACAGGGTGGCATGCAGGCAGGTTTGGAAGACCTCCAGAGAAGGAGACTCCACAATCTCTCTGAGTAGCCTCTTCCAGGGCTTCATCACCTTCACAGTAAAGAAGTATCTTCCATACAGAGATAGAACTTCCTGTGTTTCAATTTATACCCATTACCCCTTGTCTTGTTATTGGTCACCACCGCAAAGATTTTGGACCCATCCTCCCTACATTCTCCTCTCAGGTATTTACCTGATCTGTTGATCAGATCTCCTCTCAGTCTTCTCTTCTCCAGGCTAAACAGGCCCAGCGCCCTTAGTCTTTCCTCATAAGACAGATGCTCCAGTTCCTTAATCATCTTCATCACTGTATGCTGGATCCTCTCTAAATGTTCCACACCCTCCTTGTACTGAGAAGCCCAGAAATGTACCCGATACTCCCAGTGCGGCCTCACCAGAGATGAGTAGAGGGGCAGGATCCCCTCCCTTGATCTGCTGGCAACGCTCCTCCTCCTGATGCAGCTAGGATCCCATTGGCCTTCTTGACCATGAGGGCGGATTGCTGGCTCATGGTTAACTTCTTGTCAACCAGGACTTCCAAATCCCTCTCCATGGAGCTGCTTTCCAGCAGGTCAGCCCCTAATCTGTTCTAGTGCCTGGGATGCCCAAGTGCAGGACTCTGCATTTGTCCTTATTGAACCTCACGAGGCTCCTTTCCGCCCAGCTCTCCAACCTATCCAAGTCCCTCTGAATGGCAGCACAGCCCTCTGGAGCATTGGCCACTCCACCCAGCTTGGTGCCATCTGCAGACTTGCCCAGGGTGCACTCTGTGCCTTTGTCCAAGTCATCGATGAACAAGTTGAACAGCACTGGGCACAGTACTGTACTGACCCTTGGGGGACATCACTGGCCACAGGCCTCCAACTAGACTTGGCCCCATTTATCACCATCCTCTGAGCTCTGCCATCTAGTCATTTCTCAGACCACCTCACTGTCCACTCATCTAACCCACACTTCCTGAGCTTTGCTATGAGGACGTTATGTGAGACAGTGTCAAAAGCCTTGTAGAAGTCAAGGTAGACAACATCCACACCTCTCTCCTCATCCATCCATCCAGTCATCCCATCGTAGAAGGTTATCAGGTTGTTATGGTCAAACATGATTTCCCCTTGGTGAATCCATGCTGACTACGCCTCAGCACCTTCTTTTCCTTTGCATGTCTAGCCAAGGAACATCAAAGATTTTACTTCATGCATGAGGTGATAGCATATAATATAAAAGGAGAAGGTCTATTTTACCACAGGCTACCAAATTCCATTGAGTTAATATATCTCTGCCCTTTGGATTAGTCCTGAATCTCTCTGCCATGCTAACATGGCATTAGTTACTTTAGCATGACATTCCTATCTTAGTTAACTTGGCATGTATATGTACTTTTCCAATTTATATTCCACTGTTAACTTTATCTATAATCCACAAATAAAAGACACATATGTACAGCCCTCTAAGAGACTTCCAAAGCTCACAGCAGAGCGTGTTGTATTTTGACAGCTGTCCTTTGAATCTTAAACTATAACCTCTCAGGGGACACAGCATTATGTAATTTTAGTGACAGCACAATTGTCATTCATCTAGAAAGAAGAATATTGTGATCTCAATGGAAAAGAAAAGTGATACTGCCATCTGTAAGCTTATAGTCCTTTTTCTTTGGTAATTTGTACCTCTCATGAAGGGTTGGGAGTGGAAATTACTACAAGCTGTTGAATGAAATGACATCATTTTGCCACCCACAAAATGTTACGAGTTTGACAGCCTAGAAAATGGCACAGCAGTAAGGAAAGAGCAATCTCATGGTAAGTGAGCACTCTTCATTTCTGGAATAAATGTAGTCTCATTGTCATGCATGACCACTATCTCTGTGGGACTCTGACCACTGTGGCCACAAAATCCAGTTTCAATAGTCTCTCTCTTCACTGGCTGCAGGATAGGAATTGCTGGAACTGCTTCTCTCCATGGTCCTCAGATTCTTACGGTTATGTCAAATGAAATAGCATTTTGCTTTCAGGCAATTTACTTTCATCTGCCAGTTACTATGCTGCAAAACTAATAAACAGGGAAGTTTGGTTATGAAATTAGAAGTTGTTAGGAAGAATAGGATAATATAGTTTGAAAAATTCGTGGATCATAAAGAATTTCCTCTCTATTAATTTTGCAGCTGCTTTAATGTGCTCCTCTTAATGATGGAATACTGGAGGATATTTTTTCCATGTTTGAATTCCCTTCCATTACACGGCACACACCCTGTTAAGTAACCTGCAGCTGCTTTTATCTGCCAGTACTAATGCTGGTCCATTGTGATATATGACACATTGCAGAGCCCCTGTGACTTCTCAGCATATCCCAAATAAGCCAGCTTTAAGCAGAAGGGGGGCAGCATATATGAAAAGAATTTGATGATGCCCTGAGATACTCAGAAGATGAATGAAGATTAGCAAATAACACTTTTGTAGACAGTTATTCACCCCTAGTTTCTGGCCAGCTCTGTGTGCAGTGCAGCAAGAAAACTGGTTTTAATTATTTTTTAATCAGCACTTTTTCTCTGTTCTGCCCTGTACTCTTTTAGAGGATCATAACCAGCATACTCCAATATCCACCCAAAGATGTTGTTCTTTCAAAGCCAACTGCAAATTAGGAGACCAATAAGACCATTTTTTTTCCCTTCATTTTTTCTTCTGAACTCAGGCACCACCTCTCTTTAAAAAAGAAGACCCAAAACTATGGAGAACTATAATTCTAACTGACAAGGTTGCCATTACTTAATGTTTGTTTTATACTTTCAGCATGTCACATAATCTAATTGGGATGTTTTGGAATAGTGAAGAAAATTTTTCCCCCCTAACAGCTGATGTCAAATGAAGTATTTATGGTTTCATAGAAACAAAGAGGAATATACAGAGACTGAAGGATAAAACAAAAAGTCAACCTTTTTTAATGGGCGTTAGCTGATTAGCTAGCTGATCATAGCCAATAGCACCCTAGCATAGCTGACAAGCTTCAGACTTGACTCTTCTATCCCTGCTATCTGAAATTTTGTACCTCCACTTTTTCTTTTTAGTTCTCACTAAGTGAACAGCTTCTTTATTTAATTCATCTCTTCATCTTACAGTTTTATGCTATGTCTTTACACCCATACCTCTCAGGGTGTTCCTTTTTTCTCTATGGAAGCATATTAATTGGGTGTTTCCATATAACCCTACCTATTTTATGGATCCTCTATAAAATTGATGTATAAAATTGATCCTCTAACTATCATGCATCATATGAAAGATGATTTTTGAAAACTGTTTTAATGTTCATCTCCATTTTTGCTTTATGTGTTATTCATTCATGACATGCAGAAACCTGGTCACATCTCCTTTCGATTTGCAAAAGGAGTAGGACTTCAGGAAGGACTTAACATCAGCTGAGCAAGAAAGTTTGGAAATATTCAGGAAAAAAAACCCCACAATCATTTGTACAGAAAGCAAAGTAGGAGTAGCATGATGAGACAAAAAAAAAGTGAGATAAATAAGTATAGTCTTCAGTAAAACACAGGAGTTTCTGAGATGCAGAGAAGAAATATTTGTGATGTAATGGTAGGCAACGCTTGTGAAGACAGGCATCTACTCTGGGGAAGCCCATGAGAAGAAGAGCTTCTTAAGACAGAACTGATTAACTGATCAAGACAGAAAAAATCAAGCACCCCAACAAAAGTTCTGAATCTGTGTCTATATATATATACATATAAAAGGAGAAGTAATATAAAAGCAAGCAGTCGAGTGCAGCTGTGGACACTTGATGCAGGACCTAGAATATATGGAAGGACACATGGCACCTGGCCAGGTTTCTTGTTCTTAATCTTTCGACTGACTGGAGGCCAAACGATCACCAGTATTACTTAACAGCATTAGAGCTGCTGTAAATTACACTGGCAGGGAGATTCCACTTGGGACTGTTGCATTAACTGTGAGAGAACCACACTCGACATTTCAAACTGTTATTCACTCGAGAAGAACCATTATTCTGAAGGAGCTGTTACTACTCTTATTTTTTCATCAGTAGTAATTCTTGTGAATAAGGAAAAGGTCGGCAGAGTGGCAAATACCATGGAAGATGGAGCAGTTATATGGAGAAATGTTGATTCTTTGATAAGCTGGACATTATATTAAAGTCAAATGTTAAGTTATGTGCTTAAAAACAAGCAATCAGGTCATTATCTGCAGAATAAAGTTTTGTGTTCTATGAAACAAGAGCTTTAAAAAGTCATTATATAGACAAGTGTTTCCTGAGGACAATTTAGATTTTATATGAATTTTAAGTGACCATCCACACAAGGGAAGCTACTCTAAAACCATATATTTATCTTCTTTTATTCTTCCCAGACTGATTTACAGCAAAAAAATTCTTCCTTTATATATAGGGAGTATTCTGAAAACAAATAGAAGACAATTAGTTATCTGGATATAATCTCAGAGTTGTCATGGACTTTCTGGGTAGACAGACATCAACATGGCATCCTGTAGGAAAGCAGCAGTAAATTTCAAAGAGGCTGAACCAACATCATTCACTGAAGACTCAGAACATTTCACCACTGACCTTTGAACAGCTTATCCTCGGTCTAATCTACTTTCTTCCTTCCTATCATACAAAAAATGTGCTTGGTTCCACCGCTCTGGGACAGCGAGGTACCCACAGCAGTCAGGGAACATCAGTTAATGGCGTAACCTACTGCAGCTCCTGGGTCTATCAAGTGTATTCTTAATCAAAAAGCATTCACCAGGGCTATTGCCGGTTCTTAACACTGTCTTGGAGGTTCTAAAATTCTTCAGTACACTCAGTCACCAATACGCACTTCTCTAAAGTTTTACTCTGTTTTTACAATATTCAAGATATTACAATATCCCAACATTGTTCACAGAACTTCTATTATTCATATTAATCTTTCATATGTACTGATCCTTTATATATTTTATTTCATGTATTGAAAACTGGCAGTTGGCTGAGGGTCTGTTTTTCATGTACACTGAAATACCTTTAACTTCCACAAACAGCTGAAACTGAGCTACAAGGACATGTTTTTTATGTGTACAGAATGCCATATGGAGTCTGTGGTGGCAAACAGACCATATTGCTAAATCAATAACATAACGTAGGCATTTAACAGCTGACACTACTAGCACAAGACACATGAGTCATTATAGGGTATGCAAGTATCTTATACTCTGACATACCAGTGATGTGTGAGAGCTTAGGTATCAGTTCTACGAACAGTCAATCTTGTACCATGAAAAGGGGATATCCTTTTATCTAAATCAGAGAGAATTTTACCTGGCAAAATCTGAAACTTACTGCAAGGGCTTTGACTCAATTTTGAAACAGCACTTTGGGTTTTAGGTTGCACTTCACAAACATTAGGATAATAATGGGAAAGATATAAGCATGTTTTAGATGCAGGAAAAAAGATAAGAATTGACCAAAGGGGCAGTAAAGGGGCAGTAATTGAAGCCCCTAAAACATAAAAATAGATGAATGAATGAATGAATGAATGAATGAATGAATGAATGAATGTTCAAATTCTTCTAAACAACACAATTCTAGTATAAATATGAAATAATGAGCAAAGAATTGAACTAGATCTCCTGCCTACAAGCTACACATATTTTAAAATATTGCGAGAAAATAACTGTTTTTTTAAAAAAAAGTGATAAACCTTCAGCCTTATGTGTACAAGGAATATCTCTGCTTAAAGACAACAAGGCAACAGCTTTTCTTTCTAAGTACGTACCCAATTCTAAGCTCTGCAGCAGCTTTCAGCAAAATGCAATCTCAAATTTTGAATTAACTACACAAAAGTGAAAAGAGAACAGAGCAACCAGTGAAATATCTTTTTCCCTTCATTTGTGAATGACATGGACTTGAAAAATACTGCCTGAAAGGTAGTTATTTAAAATGTCCTTTTTAGCAGGATGAGGTAAGTAGAAGAAGAACTGAAAAACCTATGACTGTGCCATAGAGAACACAGTAGCCGTAAGTCCTGCGCATTTACAAGTTCTGGATCCTGTTTGAAACCTGGCAGATTCCCTTGAGCAGGTAGCAGCTGTGAGCAGCCGTGTGAAACATGGTGCTGGCTACTACTTAGTTCTCCATTATGCGAAATCAGAGGCAATTTAGGGCTCTCTAGATAAGGCTATATACCTGCTGCCTGTTTAGAAACTTTCATTTTGAATGAAAGTTCCTGCTTTAAAAGTGAATTTTTTGTTGCCAGCATACCATGCTGAAGTTTAATGATTCTCTGTCCAGCAAACGACTAAAGCTTCTAACACTGTAAATGGACAGGGACTTGGCTATGTGTGTGAGCCCATTCCAGTCTTCATCAGCTAAAGTATCTGAAGTCTCTAATATTACTCCTTTTAGAGAAGCGCAATAAACATAAAAACTTACGGAGAATTAATTTCCTAATACTTACAAATTACTTTGGAAAAATGTATAGAGTGGACACACACACACACATATATATAAAACATAAAAATATATATATAACTTATACCGTTTATTATATATAAATATATACATCCATAATGCATATTTTTATATAATAAGAACAATTGCTTGCATATAATTGACTTTTGTATTATTAGTCAATTTTTATAATTTATTCTATTCTTGCTGTAGGTTCCTATTCACATCCACAAACATTATGATAAACTTACAGCTACCACACCACATTATTTGAACCTCCCTAATCTGCAGAGAGAGATAAAAACATCGGTTAAAAATATATGAGAAATCATACTAAAAATAAAGAATTTTAATATCTGTTATTACTATGCCTATCTGTTATCACAATGACATCCATTTCAGGACCCCTGTTTGCTGATATAACTCAGCTATCAGAATAAGGAAATGTAGTTCCTTGATATAAATCCATAAGTCAGTAAAAGTCAATAACTTTATTGCAGTGAGTCACTGTTTCAAGCATTTGCATGTTCACCATATGATGGTGAAAGGGGACACAGCGTCACAGGTGCTCTAATAGTTACTACTATTGAGTGGCAAAATTTAGAGAAGAGAGAATGAGACAAAAATTAGAGATGCGGATTCAAGTTTCTACAAAGCTGGAGGACTTCATCTTAAAATGGAGGAACAATTCTCTGACTTTATCAAGCAAAAAGGAATAGGGGAGAAAGGAATTAGTTCATTAAATGTGCCTGGCTTTTGAAAAGCCTTTGACAGAAAGCACTGTGAATGGATTATGGACAACACTAGCCACTGATAGGGTAAGAAGAAAATTATAGTCTTGAATCAGAAACCAAAAAGATGGAAAAAAACCTCAAAGACCCAACTGTCTAAAGAAAGATGTGGTCAATGGACAGAAGCCTCGTCCTTCTGTCCTGTATAGGTTCAGCACTTGGCACCAAAGTGACATGTTCCATGACTGGTGTCTGACATACTACTACAAAATATAATATAAAGTGACAATTAATATAAAACAACAGTAAAACATTAATAGTTGGGATGAGTTAAGGTTCCAAAGTATGATTTTTAAATTAATGATCTGGAAAAAAAAAAAAGGAAATCTAGTAAGGCAAAATTTACAAATGACTCACAAGTCCTTTCATCAGTGAATATGGTAGTCACATGAAAAATTGTTGAGATATACATGAATACATTTTTTTCAAGTACATGTGATTAAATTAATAGAGTATTTTTAATTACCAGACTCATTTAGTGGGCCTCAGTGGAACACTTCTTCAGGTGAACAGCAGAAGTATTTACAGTCAAGAGCGCAAAGATTGGTCACATACATTTATTTGTATGAAGGATAAAACTAAATATTATCCAAATATGTTCCTTGGGATTATTTCTAATCTTTAATACACTTTAAAATGCTGATTAATGAAAGCTGCTTGAAGAAGTGGGAAAAATGTTCTCCCCACCTATTCCCCAGGAAAGTGAAGTGAGGTGGAGGATAAGGTCCATGTATTGAGTTCAAGGCTCAGGAAGGAGACAGGTTGACTTAGCAAAAGCTCCAGAAGTTATGGTCCTTTGTGGTGGTGTCTCAGGACAGCACAAGAAGGAAAATCTTAGTGGTGTCTGTTCCCTTCACAGTGTATTTCCAGTCTACCATGCTAGCCAGGGTGCCACAGGCATTTCCAAAGCACTGCCTGCTGCAGTCATGGCAGTCAGGGTTTGCTCTACTCAGAGAGGAGGGAGACAGCTTTTCCTGTTTTGCAATCCTCCTCCTCAGGTACTCATGAGCTACTGAACCGCAGCAACTTGCTGAAATGCAGCTGGGGCTTTGGTCTCCTTGATTTCAGGATTTCTTGACATAATAATGGAATGAAAGGTTATTGTTGGGCTAAGCCCTGCACAGCTAATCCTAAATACTTTCTACCTTTTAATACTCTAAAACACTGAACCATTTATGAACAAGCCATCCCACAGTTGAATGTCAGTCCAGGTGCTTTGCATGTACCATGCCTGAAATTGCTCTCTGGGAAAACTATGGTATCCTGTATAGCAAGAAAGAAACTTGCTTTTTCACCACTGTGTTTAACACGTTAACATATTTAGAGAAGAGGTTTTCCACAGACAGCTCAGAGGAACTGTAGCATAACTGTAGCATAAAGATATGTTAGATCTTTAGATCTCTGATCTCTTTAGATTCATTAAGGGACATCTGGCTGCTGAAGACGGGTTAAATTGGAGTGGGTCTCAGTTTGGCTTGCAGTAGGAAGAAGGGTTATTTGCCTTTGCCACTTCTGAATGTTATTTTGAAAAAACATCAGGTGTTCTTCTTGAACCAGCACACTGAGCACGTACAGTATTGTTGGCTCCTCATTCTCAGAAACACACACCAGGTGCCTTTGCAGAGTGTTAGCAGATTAATGTACTAGGGGAAGAGGGGGAAACCAAAACCACCTGCATTTGTCTATATATAAAGGAAGCGAAAGGGAGTGAGAAGGCAGTTCAAAGTGTTATACAACTTCTACAGTCCTTTACGTGGGAAAAAAAGAAAAGCTACTGCCTGGCATAGCTACCAGACACACATCTTGGGTGTAGTCTGAATTAATCTGTGATAAAAGAGAGCATGGGGAGAACTGACTCGACTGCTCAGAGCCCTTTTTGAGCCAGTGTTACTGCTGAAAATGAAGCAACCCTTAGCAAAAGAGTGGTGAGAAGAGCACAAGGCTAAGGGTCCAAGTGGAAGATTCATTGGTGGTATCCACCCAAAGCTGAGACACTGCGGTGCTGCCAACGACAGAAATGGCAGGAAGACTCCCTCAAGCTCTTTGAGAGAACTCTGTGTTGCTGGGTGTGAGAATACAGTACAATAATCTGTCAGAGGATAAAAAGTGCTATTTGCTGCCAAATGTATCCTGAGGGTGTACACAGAGAGAAAGTTTGAATGATAAATTACAGTCAATATGTCTGGTAATCATAACTGCAGTGGAAACCACTGACAGTCTTGGCAGCACACTTCAAAATCCTTTCCATCCTGAAATATAACTTCTCTTTTAGATCCCTTCCTGCTGTTGCTCAGGATTGACTGATGCTCTCTTGGTCTTTCTAGGTCAGATAACTGTTGAAATGCATTCAGGAACCTCAAGCATGTTCCTGTGTAGATACAGAGACTCACTAGACCTGAACTAGATGGACATTTTGATGTCTCTCTACAAAGACATTTACAACATCCTGCACTTCTTTTCTCATTAGAAGATATTTAATTCTTGTAATTTCTAGAAATCTCTTAGAAATTTAACATAGTTCCTGTTCCTCATCTATATTATGTCACTGATCAGATAAGAAATCTAGACCACTTTAAAGAATTACATGATTTCCAGCCTTATATCTCCTTTCTATGAGATAAAGCGGGAATCATGTTCCAGCTTCCTCAAATCCTTGTAAAAAGCTAGAAGCTGAATGAGAAGTGGGGTTGAATCTTAGACAAGATTAATACAGCAGTATGAAAAGGAGCCTTAGGAAAGTGTAAGACTGAAAAAAAAAAAAAGAGGAACAATGAAAACACTGTGATAAGATTATGGGTCAAAAGAAACCCATATCTTAAGGGAAACAAGCATTGATATGTGCCTTTACAGTCCTTTTGCCTTACTTAAGGACTTCAAGTAATTAATCTTTTAAGGTGTGTTTGGGACCTGTTGATTCTGGGCTAACACTGGGGACAAATAAATACCCAGGCTGGCTTAACATGATGATGCAAGTTGTAAACCATGCTGATATAAGCAGCTCTTGGCCGTATTGCTCATTCTCACCCCCACTCCTCCCTTTTCTCTCGAGCTGACGCAGCGATTCCCATGCTCACCTGGGAAGGCTGCTCTGGGAACCGAACCTTGGAAAAATGGCACCGCTGCAAAGGGGCCGCTGCAAAGGGGCAGGCAGGCGAGCCTGGGGATCGCTGCCCGAGACCTCATCCCAGGCCGACGTGCGGCAGCCTCTGGAGCATCTCTCGCCTTGCCCTGGTACCCTTGGCCTGTGGGTGCCCAAAGAAGCCGCTCACCAAACAGCCCCAGGGCTCTGCCGGGCTCTGCCTGGCCTTGGGGTGCTCTCAGCATCCTCGGATGTCCGGATGGTCTTTCACGGGGAGCAGAGGTGCTGCAGCAGCAGAATGTAATTCATCGGGCTCAGGATGCATTGATATCACATAAGAAAATTGGTGGCATTTAATAAGAAAAATACGTGTTTTTGTCAGTTTGTTATTTTGCCGTACAATCTAATGTAGCTTTTTCCTCCCCTTCCCTGGCACCAGGCTGGCTATTATTTATTTATAGAGCATGAAAATATGGGCTAAGCTCTTAAAAAAAAAAAAAAAAAGATATGGGAAAGGTGTGGTCTCTTCCTCCGAGCACCAGCAGGCTAACTTTAGATGTGATGAGATACAGTGGGAGTGACAAGACAGGAGGGTTAGATGGGCTCATGGACAAAGATGACAACATAAATACATGAAGTCTCCTGGTGAAGATATTTTAGTTGCTCATGTTTTATAATAATATTGTTGATTCACAGGAAATCATTATTTTGCCACTATAAACTCAGATAGACCTAAGAAATGACTGACTTTCTTGTTCTTTGGAACAGCGATTCTGAAAAATTCTACTGCAAGCCATCTGCAGGCTGCTTTTGTGCCCTTCTCCTTTTTATTCTGAAACAACAGTAAAACCTAACAAAGAATTGAAGATACTAGGAAATTTAAAGCAATTTTAGTCATAAAGAAATTTAAAGTAAACCTACATGGGATCTGATACTGCATGGGAAACAGCTCTGAAATCCAAAGTGAGAAGCAGCATGATCAAAAAACCCAAAAGGCGGTTTTGAATTCAACATATTGTTTGGAGGGAGGGCAGGAGGCGAAGCATGAGTCTCTGTGACACTTGCAAAGAGAACGTTTCAAGGGCTGAAGAGCAACACAAAGTACAATAAAAGCTTGAACGAGAGATTTGTCCAAAGTTATGAAAAAGACAGAACCTTGGTAAGAGGAATGCAAGAATCTCCATGAGTTCCAGCTATATACACAGTGTAGAGGGAAAAAATGATGCAATTAATCTCTAATATGGCAGACTGCAAAAATGGTTGCATTTCTGATACTGAGCCGGGTAATGAAGAAAATCTGGGTAAGACAAACAGAACAAATAAACATGCTCTAATTTCTCCTTAATCTAAATGGAATTCAATCTTACAGGTCAGCTGTAAGAGGCTACCCACAACATCCCGCTTAATATCCTACACCCAGTAACTTTGCCATATTTTCTTGTTAAATGAAACATATTGAGACGTATTTCATTAAGAGTAACAAGAGTAACAAATCGTGTGTCACTTGAATTCTATCTTCATTGCTTTTTAATTAGAGTCAAAATACTGTTTAATAAGATAACTTTTCTGTCCAAAAAATTATGCAAATGGTAGCTGCCCATCTGCAATTGTCTGAGACACCCTATTTGTTAGATATGAATGGCTGTAGGATCTGCTCTCGGAAAGAATTATGGTGCAGCTAAGGGTCACTGTCAAACTTCGATATAATTTCTAAGAAAGAATTTGCCTCAGGCTTTCTGATTTACAGAGAGCCATCAGGTTCAAACACAGGCAACTTTTGATACGAATTAGGTGCTGGATGTTTTGCAGAATAAAACTCAAGAGGGGTGTCTCCCAAGTGGTAAATGCAAAATGCTGTAGGTCAGAATTCACACTGCCAACAATGCAAAATCTGATGACTCTCTTGTGTTTAAAAATACAGAAAATACAGCACTTTGTGAGAGGAACAGCTTAAAAAAAATTAAAGTCTGAGGCTGCAAGAGGCAAACATACCCCAGGACCAGCCTAAGGTTTTTCTCAGTGTAGTTTTGGCCCTGAAGATTCTGCTGTGTTAGTCTCCTCTATGGCTACTTAAAACACCTGGCTGTCACAGAGCTCCCTCCCTTCTCAGGCCAGGTAAAGGCTGTGTCGCGAGCCTGGCTCTTGGATGCATCCTGCTGTTTCCCCGCGGCAGGCAAGGAGCAGCCCTGGGCTTCCAGGGCCTTGCGGCACACTGGCAACAAGTTCCTCCCTGCGTGTCCTTTCTGCCAATTGTTCTTGGCAAAGGGACTGGGGAAGACTATTGTTGTTGCTGGCTGTTATCTCTGCCTCGGAGGCCACTTGGCAGAGGTGCAAATCCATCTCTCTGGTGTGGAAACAACCTACTGGACTCTGGATGAGTCAGTTCATTAATAAACAAAGAGCTACAGAGGAAGCGGGAATCAGTCTTAACAAAATAAATGCCTAAGAAGCTTATTGGATGTTATAATGTTTGTCCTCCCTTGCATGACACTGTTTTATCTCAGACCCCAGCCTTCCTATCAAAAAATGGGGAAGTTAGTACTTTATAAAATTTTAATCAGCTTAAATGTTGATGCATTACTTACATAGCATGGAAAGTATTTTCTATGTTGTTGTTGCCGAAGATGGGCTATTTTTAATTATTAATTCATTTTATTCTGTTTCTGTGACTTCTTTGCTTTACCATTGCTGGCTGAAAAATTGTTCACAATCTATTGGTTACTCTATTGCTGTCAAGTAGTCTGAGCCAGCTGCTCTGCAGGGAACTCAAGACTAAGTATTAAATTCTTGTGATTTTTTTTTTCTTTTTTTTTTTTTTTTTTTTTTTTTTTTTTTTAGTTTTTTTTTTTTTTTTTTTTTTTTTTTTTTTTTTTTTTTTTTTTTTTTTTTTTTGTGTGAAGTTCCAGTATATGATCAGATTTGGGTACTCTGTACCTGGATTGGGGGTTTGAGGGTGGTTTTCTTTTGGAGAGAATTTCTGTCTTTTCTGCTTACAACAGCAACCCAATGTAAGCAAGGGAAGCTTTCGTTTGGAGTAGCCCTCAGGATTTGCCCAGGAGTACCATTATATTGATAACGGTGTTAAAAAGAGAGCCTAGCACTCCTGAGGCTGCTTGACTCTCCTTGTGCCTATGACAGCAGTGCTGCTTTTCTTACAGCAGCACTGGAATGTCCATAGCCCCATCTCCTTCCAGCTTCTCTTATGATCTATTTCAACCTTTGGACCCCACACAACCGTATCACAGTTCCATGATGCTAAGATAAAAGCAAGATACGCTACACCTTATGAGGAAAGCTAGAACCAAAGCCGCCTACAGGCAAACCCTGCCACCCCACAGGGCAGTAAACCCCACAGAAGCAATGCTGGCCAGAGAGAAGGCTGAGTTAGAGTGAACTCTTAGTAAGCAGGAGCAACAAAGCGTCCCAAGTTTGGCACAGACAGCAGCCACCGGCTTGTCTTTCATTTCAAGGCCCCAGAAAGTCTGTCCAATGGTGTGGATATGGCTGCTTTACAGGAAGAAAAGGATTCTTTGTAATTTCCTACTACAAGCACGTCCTCTCTCCCTTCCTCTCACTCTCTGCCTCAAGCTGCCACACCACATGCAGTTACCCCTGTACTGCTTTCCAAAGCCAAGCCAGATCCAAAGACACCTTACCTGCAACAGGGTATTTCTGCACATGTCACTTTGTTGGACTGAACTTCTTCCTGCCCAATATCAACTGGCAAGTTTAACTCCGGAGCAAAGTCAAAGACGACTGGCAATGTTGAGTCTCCTCATTAAGTACTTTGGGGAATACATCTGTGTCTGAAATACAACAATCATAAATAAGATGTGGAGCTCTTCTTAAAGAAAAAAAGAATTTAACAGAATTCAACAGAAGAATTCAACATTTTTGAAAACTAAATTAAAGGCATTCCTTGTGCTATATAATCAGTTGTGAATTAGATAGCTTGTTATGTAAGCTTATGGTGGAAAAGATATTGTTTGCATAAATAAAACCCGTATAAAGAATATAGCTAAAGCTAAGTATCTAAATAAATGCCCTCTTCTATGTAAGAAAGTGCTGTGCAAAGCATGGCATTCAAGTTAGGAAAGGTTATGATGATATTTGCTTTAAAAGCCAAAGGAAAGTTTCCTAAGTGGAGTCCTTCAAATTTAGTACGGGCAGCTTTCCCAGAAGGTTTCATCTAGGAAGGATCAGTTAGTCAGTATCTGTAGTACAGACTGCAAATCAATTGTATGTTATGTAAAAACCAACTCCTTAACTGGTAAAACTAGGATGGGCAGAACCCATTTTTCTTCTTACTCTTGAATCATATGTGAGAAATGTGAGTAGACACACATAACTTTCTCTGAACCATTAAAGACTTTTATTCTTTCCAAATTAAGTCTCTTAAGGTTACTTCTCCAAACTTCTTTTTATTTTCATTATTCTTTCCTAGATCATTTTTCATTTCCATGATAGGCCTTCTGAGATGAAGCAACGAGGGTTTTTTTTTGTTATTGCTCTTTATTTTTCTCTTAATACACTTATTTCTCACTTTTGCTTTACAGTCAACACTGCTCAGCTCTCTGCAGCGACATGAACATCTTTTTTTCCTAAATGATTTAGTAATTTTAAAATCTGGTATACATGAACAGTCCAAACTGTTCTCTAAATCATATGACAATGTGATCAAAACTCCATCACGATGTCAGATTTTCTGCTCATTGTTAGGTCCTTCTACTTTTCCTTCTCATCCTTTGTAAGTGTGACTGAATATTTCTTTGTCATCTATTGATTTTACCACCCTACAGTTTGTACCTTTCTCCAAATCAAATACTAAACTGCGCCAGCATTAGTGCAAACCTTGGGGGAACTCTGCTTAGCCTTACTTAAACTCTATGAAAACAACTCCACATCCACCTTTTCCATTAAAGTCTTAGACTTTCTACCATAAAGTAAAACAAGTTGACCTTTTCATATTTAAAAAAATAAATAAATAAAATTAAGAACTCAGCTGGCAACCTCTGCTTTAGCTTTACTGAGGGAGAGCACAGTCAGGGATGAGGTATGGGTAGAAGAGGAATGTCAGACCTCACCTCAGAGGGCACCAGCAAGGATTACGAAGACAAGCATGGGGCAGAAATGAAAGAAGAAAGAACCCAGAAGTGCCAGTGTCCCCACAGGAAATGGCTCCCGAAGGGAGGTCCCACGGCACACGGCAAGGCCCTACAGCTGGTGCCCATTTTCTTGACCGTATCATGCGCACGCAGCACGTTGAAAGAGGGGAATGCTTGTCCTTGACCATCTCCTCTCCCGCAAGGGCAAAGAGAGGAGTACCCCTTGCCAAGAGCTTATGAAATGCAAAAAACAAGTCATTAAAAAAAGAAAAGCAAAAAAAAAAAAAAAAAAAAAGTGCTAGGACTCTGCAGTCCTCCCAGGTATAATTACACAAAATAACAACAAAAATAAGGTGGCTTCTGGCATTTTTGGAGTTCAGAGGCGTTTACTGTTTTGAGTCTCGACTGCGGTAACGTGTAGGACGCATAAACAGTGAAGTTGGCCAACCAGATGGGGCACACAACCTGCTAATTGGGGAAAGTCTGCTCTTGTATCTGGCCACCAGTTGACAACACATCAGCCCCCGGAAAGTCAACTTTCTTAAAGTATTTTTTTTTAAATTATTATTTTAAATTCTGGCTGGAATGCTGCTCTAAAATTAAACAAAAATACGTTTGTTAGGGTGAAAGAAAAATATTTTCTGAATATATATTAGCTTTCATCGCTTTTCTGCTTACAACATTCAATAGCAAGATTTTCAGGAAATGAATCTAATTGCAAATACCATGTCTTGTCTCTCTTCATATATACAATTACATATATATAGTACCACTATCCCTAAGGCTATTTGGCTTCACCCTTTTTTCGGCTCAGTATAGGTTACACAAATTGGCATCCTAGGAGTGAGATATTGCAGTTAACACAAAATGCAGCCAATCTGGTGAGATATTCATTAAAAAATTACTTGCATGCCCAACTCGGTCACTTGATGGAAAGGAGTACCTTTTAACACCTTTTATTTTCCTTTCAGCTTTATAGAATGAATTTTGAGGCTTCATGACTAAATTACAGTGAAATAAAAAGTGAAAATACTATTTTCTGCTGACATTAAAGTATTCTGAATGGATAATGCACCCCACTCTGTATATGATTTTTTTTTGAAAAAAATCATTGCATAAGGTTTCAGGAACACATATCCTACAATACACTTATTTTTCTGCTTGTTACGACTTCAGTCATCTGATCTACTGTTTAGCAGTCTTCCATTGAATTTAATTTCTTCTGATCAAAGGGTTTCATCTTTATGATTCTATAATGCAGTTAGGGTCTGACGGGTTTTAGTTAACCCTTTGGGTACACACCATTGCCCAAGCTCAGGCACACTGACAATATTATGGAGGCAAACTACATACTTATAACTGAGAAAGGTGGTATCTGAAACAATGTTCTATACTGTAAGTATTTGACTTGTCATTTCCACATTTGTTACGAGCTTAATGACTACCTGAGTTGTGCTAATAGCAGAAATAGTTTACTACTTTTTAATCCTTTAAAATTACATTGTCATCTCAACAATGAGCTAAAAAAAAAAAAGCCAAGGAGTACATTTAAAAAATAGATCATAAATCCTGTTCAAAGGCTGAATCTGATCATCAGTCATAGCCATGAAGCCTTTTGAGCTCCACCAATACAATTGCAGAAACCATAAGCATAAAATCTTACTGCAAGTGATGGTACAGAACATAAAGTGAAAATAACTTCACTTTCGTATCTCCATTCATTCTTCCAGGGTTGGCAATAGGAAGAAGAAAGAAAAATCACTGTACACAAAATATGACAGGCAAAAATCACTACTACAAAGCTGGTCTACAATGCCATTTTGGCAGGCTTACCTTCTACACCTTACAGCCGGTAGCAATACAGATTGATGTTCTTTTTACAAAATGTCATGAGCCATGAAATGCAGTGATGGCATCTGCCTCATTTCTGATGATCTACCCAGCAATTTCAAACTGTTGGGGAGAAAAACAAGCAAACAAACAAACAAACAAAGTGTTGAGTTGTGCTGACTTAGTTGACTTAGTTGAAGTGTAATGCAGACCACACAATCATACTACTAGCTGTTCTCTAAACCAGAAATAGATTAAATATAAATCTGCAAAGATAAATTCATTTTTAAAGAAAATCTAATGAAAAAGAGGTGGTTTGAAAATATTGATAACATTTACCAATTTTTGAACATATTTAAGAGTATTCTTATTAAAGAGTGTTACTGCGCAGGTACTATTTGCATTTTTAAGACTGTACCCGATTACAGAAATGCAAGATAAATCCTAGCCACCTACTAAGTTAATGGGAATTTTGCTACCAATTTCCAGAACGTACTATGGATACACACAAATACATTTATCGAGTCGAGGTTGTTTTGGCCAAGTGCTTATAAAATTAGCTACTTTGAAGCTAGTAGGACTGTTCAGTCAAGCTCACTCCAGCTAGGAAGAGCTATATGAGACATACATCTTCTGGTTAAACCAGCAGTCACTCGTTTGTTATTTTTTTAAATGAGGTAATTTAATTTGTATGTTTTTATGTTTCCCATGCAAGACCGCTTTCTTCAAAGTTCATCCAGAAGCAAGAACGTGAAGAGGTACTATTAGGATCTTCTGATTTGATATTCATATGCTCTGATTCGCTGTTTTATTGCTTTGATTTTGCAAACAGATGTCATAATTAATACAATAGTATATGGTTCTCCCTACTACCTTGCCAAAGCGCTTCATTTCCGATACAAATAAATGCTTCTTCAGAAATATTTTCAGTCTTCTTTGTTACTAAATGTCATTAGTGAACCCTTCCAAGAGTGTCAACTCTCTCGTTGGAGGCAGCATTTCTCTTTTCTGGATGTCGATAAAATGATCCAAATTTATAACTTCATCTAAGAACTATTGACATATGAATTAACTGATGAATAAACTGTATAAGCACTTAAAGCACCTGCAAAAACAGTATCGGACTGCTTCTGAGAACATTTACTCTTCTTTCCTTTACACTATCCAGAGAGATCACATGAAACTCGTAATGAAAGCAGTTGCAGTAGCCAGTTCAGGATGACTGAAACGGGACCAGGATAACGCTGCCTGAAGTAGCTTCCCATGAGATGCTCCTTTTTTCAAGTTAACTTCCTGTTATGGCGCATTTCATATGCCATTTACCAGGTTTATTTTACAGAGCTAAAAGTAAAATCTGCATCGCTATTACAGTTTCCTATTTCTAAGCAAGTTTGCTTCAAAATATTTTGCTGTCAGATTCCTGTTTCTTCTACATGTAATTCAGGCAACTGCTGCTGAAAGACCATTAGGAAAGAACCCATGCCTTGTCACTGGACAAAGGAGGATGTAAAAGCACTTCATTGTTCCTACTATGAAGAAAAACAATTTGCCACCGCCAGACTCTCAGCAGCGCCAAGTGCACTGTAATTTATTACCTCTGGATGTCTGATTCTAAGTGAAGGAAACTGGAATGTCATACCTTCATTCATAACACCGTCTCATGGAATTATTTTTTCCGGATTCCTGGGAAGTTGAAATATTTGAGAAGAATATCAGGAACTGTTGCTTTAGCCTGCTTGGTGAGTAGATAATTGCCTTCCAACTCTGTTCTTTCAGGAAATGATGTGAGTGTTGCATTGTTCCTAGACGGGGGCAGCGATGTTTTTTAACAAGACACATGCATATATATTTTTAAAAGAAACAAAACACAACAAAAACATGCGGTCTAAGCCACAGCACCGAACCAGACTTTTTGAATCTGGTGTAGATAAGGGGTTGGCCCCACACAACTTGTCCACATTTCGCCTAACTAAGAGCATTCTTTAGAAGGGATGTAAGCAACACTTTGTGTTGAAGAAAAAAGAAATCTAAAACAAAACCCTTTATGATGTGGGAGTTAAAAGCTCATTATGTTAAGTGATATCAAACAAGACCAGAAAAGGCCCCAGGGAGAAATTAGACTCTTTTATTGGACTCTGCGGGACAAACTGGCCTGAGAACTTGAAAGCATGGGGAGGGTGCACGTGGAAATCACATCATATATGCAGAATAATTTCTTACCGTGTGAAAATTATTTTGAAATAGTTTTCAGCTAAAGTTTCTCTTTATGGCATCCATTTCAAAGGGAACAGACTGAGGCAATGACCTCCAGTAGCACTAATACAATAGTTGCTGGATAACCTCTTTGCAGAATTATGTGGTCTCAGTCCAGTTCTGTGCAGAGAGACAAAATATAATCAGCACTGAAACTCCCAACAGCAGAGGCAATGGTGGAACATCTGATTCTATTTTGACTGAAGACAGTGGCAAAGTTTCAACTCGATTTTTGGATTTCAATTTAATTTTTGATTAAAGTTGTCCTGCAAAAAGTATAAAGAGGGAACCATCATTTCTTCTTTAGGAGAGGCTGCAAAGGACAAAGGGGAAGGATTCAGGGCTGCTATGACTTTTCTTTTTCCACCTTGACCACATCACACTTCTCCATAACTTTTACCTTCTAAAACCAAAAGAACAAACAGAAGAATCTCAAAGAACAAAGCAACACTGAAGGAAGCCTTCACATTTTGTGATCTCTTGGGGATGGTCACCATAGCAAATGACAATGATAATTCGAAAGGTGCCAGATTTAGGGAGCTGCTTTTCCTCCCTACTTCAACATCCAGTCAAAAACCAAAAAAGCCAACAATTCAACTGGTCTCCTGTTATATAAAACTAGCTATTCATAGAGGTTTTAAAGGAAATTGTATTTGCTGTACCACCTGAAAGCCACAGCTGCAACAAAATTTCAGAACACCATACATCCTGGTCACCCAAGGTATATATTTTATGTCCAGAAATGATGCCCTGTTGAATAGAGGGTTTGGGCCTTTTTCTCATAGACGCACACATATGCCATGAGCCTTACACCCACAAAAAGAGCCAAACCCGTTGTGCTCTTCCACTTTTGCTATACTGTGCTTGTTTATTCTGATCATTTTTTTGAACTCTTTAAGATTTTGATACTTCAAAAGGCAATTCCTCCTTGAGATTCCAAACAAATTAGCTCTTTGCAGATCAAAATGATCACCAACGATACAGTTTTTCTTATTTTTTTTAGAAAAGCTTTGCCTTAATGCAATTCTCAATTTTCCTTCAAATTAGTACATTGGAGGGATGCACAGTATTTCCTATTTATGTAATTCAGTTTAGAAGTTTTCTAGGTGACATAGCAAATATTGGAACAGACTGAGAGCCATCTGGAGAGAGGATTTTCAGGAACCGGAATTTATTTAATGAGAGCTAAAAACATCTGGAAAGGACAAACTTGGGTCCACTCATAAAGGGTTTCCGATGACCTCAAGGAATCCGGAACTAACTTTCCAGAAGCTAAAGCTACTGAAAAAGGCTGTACATAATCCAGAGTGCATGTTAGAACAATATGTATTTTTGCATACCCTAGTTTGGGAAAGCACTGGTCATGTACCAGTCTACAAGCTTTGCAAAGCATATTTACAAATTTATTTCGTAATTAACTCACAAAGACAACTGAAAATGCTCACCGAGGTCCTGCAGTGTTTGCCATGGCCCAAGGACAAGACATTTTTTGACCTCTCAGATTGCAGAATAGGGATCATATGTCATAAAATGCCAGATAAATTTATAGATCATGTCAGTTTCAAAAATGTTAATAATGGTTAGTAAGCAAAAGACACAAATACTGCTTTGGTTCTTTCCAACTTGATTATGTCATTACATGCCTTGACTGTTAAAGGACAATAGTATGTAGCTGCAGATCAACTTGTACCCACCCAGTGAGTTATTATGGGAAAAGATGGTGGAAATATAAATGAAACTCAAATTGAAATCTTACAAGTATTAAAATTACTATCTCACCAGTCTTTAATGCAACTCTTCTGAAAGATCATATTGGCAGCTGACACATTGGTCAGCTTTTTCTTCACTGTCTGTAAAAATTACATGTTGGAGAAAAATCAGGACCACTCAGGCCCAGATTTGGCCCTGAAAGAAGATCTTGAGGAGAAGATCTGAAACTTAGGTGGATACCTGTGCTAAAATTGTAGTCAGGATGCACAAATCTGAGCCCTTGATCTTCAGAATCACAACTTTAAAAGGACTTCTGCAAGCCTTTTTCTTAACAATACAGGTTGGTGACAAGGCAATTACCTCCTATTGCCAGGATATTCAGCAAGACTTTTACTATTGAGTTCTGAAAATGAACTACCTTCCTAAAAACAAGCAATATCTTCCAAACCTGTGCACTACCTGGGCATTTCAGTTTTATTCTGGCAGTACTCCAACAGATTTCTCAAGCCCTTCTTCAGCAACTTTGGAGTGTTGGCACTGCGGTTTGAGAAGACAGCCTTAGCAAACTACAACCTTATCAAAGAGAGTCTATGGTAGAAAAAAAAAAGTATGGTAAACGTAGGCTGCTCCTTCTGCCTCCTTTCTACATATGAGATCATACATATTTATATGAATTTGTCAATTTAATCCATACTAATTCACTAAGGTTTTGCATCTTCATAAAGCAAGATGATATTTTATGTAAGATCTCCTTTCAGACTTTCTATGGTGAAGGAAAAGATATGCCCATAATTGTCTTGCATAAAGTTGTCATTTCTTTGCTTATTACTGTACATAAAACTGCCACCTATACCACTGCAAAGGTACTGCACCCAATATTGAGCACTCCTCAGAACTGAATAGAGTACTATACTTCCCTGGGTTGAAAGAAATCTTACATAATACTTCCTTTATAAATTGTGCACTCAAAAGGAAAAAAAAAAAGTGTTTTTGATTTCTCTCCTCTCTTTTAAAAATCTATGTTATTTGGAATTTCTGAATGATCTTATGATTAAATGATTTATGAAAGCTGTATGACTCATTAAAATGCTGCTCTACAGTAGCTGCAATCCTATTTTCCTGCAGATTCTGCTGTATCTTGAAAAACACCACACAGGCTAGACCAGCAGTACCAGGTATACTGAATCTTTACCTCTTTGAGAATATAAACAATAATTGGCCTGTTTAAAGGTTTTATAATGTCCCCAATTCCTACTCTGGCATGATCTCTGTCAACGAGCACAACACCGTCCCAAATTGCTTCTTAAAAGTCGATCCCCAGCCCTGGGCAGCAGAATGCAGTTTAAGGTTTTCATGTCTGGCACTAAGTCTAATGTATAAAAAACCCTAATTAGAACACATGACTATTACAGATGATATCAAATGATAGGCAAAAGAGCAACACTAATCACCAACAGTATTTTGCCCCAACATTCCTCAGAAAAACTTACAAAAGACCATTTCCATATGATTTACATAATGTATGGTGATCTCTATAATATCATTTGATCCACTCGTATCAAATACTGAATTGGAACTGAAGGCAGGAAGACTTACCTTGCAGACTATGCCGCTTTCCAACTTTCCAGAGCAGGCTTGTGCTGACACCTACTGAGGAACACTTGGCCATCTCAAAAGTCACAGCCCTGACACAGGAAGATTTTCAGCTCCAGAGGGAACTACAACCAGGCATCAACCAAATATCAACAGAATCACAGATGATAACTCCATTTATCTGGAGTAATCAATTTAATTTGTCTAATGGAAAAAAAAATAGTGTTTGAGGAAAATCTTTACAAATCATAAATGAAAATGACAGAGTAAACCCAAAACTCTGCCTTGTAATAATGAGTGCTTTTTCTATTACTTAGTGGTAGTGTTAAATATTACTCAGTATTAGCATAGAAAGCAGAGTCAGAACAAATAAATGAGCTTTCTCTCTCCTTCTCAAGATTAAAAAGAGAAATAGATCTCAAATGCAATATATTCCAAAGAGAAAAAAAAAAGTTCAAAACTTCTAAAGATGGCAATAAACAAAACTGTAATTCCTAAACTACTGAGTTATTACCATTGAATCGAAAAAGTATCTGTTAGAATCGAAAGATTACATAACTATTCCAATGATTATATTGGTGTATATGATTATGTGGATAATTCAGTGAAGGGAAGCAATTACAAAACTCACAAAAACACAGGTTTCACAAATTGACAAAGCTGTTCATAAAACAACTTTGAAACTACTTTATTTCTCCCAGCTGGTAAAGACTCTTGCTGGATTCAGAACCTGAAACCCATAAAGACACTGTGGAGCCCTGTGGTGTCAAGTCTGACCACACTCTTACCTTGCTTAGAAAAATACTGAAGAGAGGGACCTTTCTTTACCTGTCAGATATTGGCATAAGAGATTATACAATTGACATAAGAGATTAACATAGCAAGTTTTTTCTTTTTCTTTTTAAGCACTACGACAGAAAAATAAGTTTTCTCTGAATGTTGGCAATTTCCTCCAAAGGCAATTTATGCATTTCAAAGCACTTCAAAAACTATGGCATTTGTATACAAAAAAATGAAAGTCACTGAATTTAGGATATTATCCAGACAGTCCCCGCAATGAGTAGGCTAATAATCAGACACAGAAAACGAGGAAATGACATTTTTAGCATAAAAACACCTGTATGCTTCTAAAATAGGAACATATTTTTGGTACCATTATTTTGAAGAAGCTTTTCAAAGAATCACGAGACTCACAATTTTTGGAAATACCTCTTTATTTTCCAGTGGACATCCAACTTGCAAGACTTGTATCTTTGCAAAAGAGTCCTCAAACTGAAGGAATACTAAATTCTACAGCTCCAGTGCACAGTTAATGAGATATCCAGATTTTAATAAAAATTATCAGTGCAAAAATAAAATGCATTCAGAATACAGCTAGATGCATTTTGTTATAAACATAGTTGGACTTTGGGTACATACAAATTTTGTGAAAGAGAAGTCACTTTCATTTTGTCCTCAAAATGATCAGAAACTACTCCAGCCTTAACTTTAAACAGGAACCATTCATAAACGAAAGCCTGAGCTTAGTTATAACACTCACCAGTGAAAAAGCTGAAAAATACTACAGAAGTCACCTCTCATTTAAATGGGAGCTGTTCTCAGAGAGGCTTTCCTCTTTTTCAAGTGTGGGATACTTTTGAGACATCTGTGTTTTTTTCCATCCGCAACAGAGAATTAACAACATTCCAGCATGCCCCAGTGTCGGCAAGTCCTCTTTTCAGTCCAGATACATGACGATGATTGATGAAGCTGTCAGGCTTACAGTAGCAGACAGAGAAGCTTGGCAGGAATTCAGTGTTATTGAAAGAAATCTCAAATACTTATTTCATCTCCTCTCCTAATTTTAATCACACTATCAACATGCTGCCAGTAATGGAGCCTTGACACCAGGCCATAAACTTAGACAAGTAGCCATTGTTGGTATATAGCTGCAGCAATACAAGTCAAGGGTAAATTCTTTATATTTTACCTGTTTCCATTTTATGCTGCATAACAGTTAAAATATGAAAAGATATTCCCTGTACTATGGGTTAACTTGTTTGAAAACGCAAATTTCCCTAAGTTATGATATTTCATTTTGCCTGATTAATGAATGGATTAGCTTCTTCAATAATATTGTTACTAAATGCAAGCATTAAATAAAGGAAAGTACGGACAGGAGCTTCACATACTCCATGCCTTGGTAAGAAAGTAGATTGGTAAAACATATTTTTTACCATTAATCTGCTCATTTGTAACACAAATCTTTCTCTATTGCTTTTTATTGATTAACAAATTTCTGTCAAGCTTATCTGCTAGGTAAACCAACAGTAAGCCATATCAAATATTTAAGATAAATACTGTACTAGATAAAAAGTAATATCGAAGACCAATGTGCTTCTCACGATTACCTCTGAACTTGTTTTGGCTTTGCTTGGAACAGTAATGTCTAAAGGAGAGGTCTGAGATAGAGCAGATTTCTTGTAAAAAATCACTTAGACACTTGTACTGGTTTGTTAGCAAGAACCATTTAAATCTCAGCTCAACTTCATAATGCTTCACATGCAAATGCCAAAATTGGAATTATGAGTGCATTTAAACCACACTGAGATCTTTCATCATTGAATTTTGAAAACCTACTGTATTCTGTAACACAAGCTGTCTTTCCTGAAATCCATGAAAGAGATTTATAGTTTTCTCAGTTAGGTTCAAGCCATAGTTAACTGAAAATTATTACAGATACTTTTTTGGGGAAAGGACTGTGATTGCATACTGGGATATTTAACATTAAACTACGCTCTATTTGCCCTAGTGATATGATACTGCCTGCACACGCAAGTAATTCCAGCTTGCGTCTGTGAGCTGATGTAGTCACACAATATAGTTTCCAGTTGAACCTTCCAACAAACTGAGAAATACTGGCACTCCACTGACCCTGAACAGAACAAGCATGGAGAGGCACTTAAGCTGAAAATATGCAAAACTTTTCTTCCCATACCAAACTTGTGGAGGAGATTCTCCCTTTTTCTTACTTGTTTCAACTTCTCAAAAGAATCTCATTTCGGTGAGCTGGAAGCAACTGTCTATTGGCACGTAAAAAGTCTTAAAAAGAAACGTATTTGGCCAGTTCTTTCTCCATGTTGGCATACTGCTCCCTGAGGCGCTGCATGGCCTTTCTGTGCTCTTCATCCACCTCCGCTCGTTTGGCCTCTTGTTCTTTCATGAACGTCTCCCACTGGGCTACGCGCTTCTCTTCTCCAGCCACTAGCTTGTCAGCCTGCAGCTGAGAGGAGGAAAACGGGACGTTTTAACAACTAGTTACAACAGTGGCTTTAAAAGAAGCCAATGTTAACGTATCAGAGAAAATGGACTTTCATTTCATCATAAAGTAAAGGCAGTAGGATAGGTATTTATAGTTAACATGGTATAGTAAATGCAGAAGAAATGATGATGTTTACAATGTCTTCTACATGTTAATATAAGCAGAAGCAGCATCCCATGCTGCAGTCTGGTAACCACATAAAATTACCCACATAAAAGGAAAGTCACTTTAAAGTTGCTAGTCAACTTCTGTCAGCACCTAAAGAATATACTGTTGTAGTATTTGCTGCTCTGATCACTGGTAATATTAGAAGTACTACAACACTGCAGCTGATATAAACATGTATTATGTTGCTAATTCAGATTCCCTTTTAAAATGAACTTCTGATCTCAGGAAAGCAGTATTTGGCATTTTTAGCTCTTGTTAAAAAAAATCACTACAATTTTGGGTTTTAGTTTTGGGTTGACTAACATAGTAACTGAATGTAACCGAATGTAGTGACTGAATGAAGAGACTCAAGAGGCACCATCATTTAAGAAGCATTTTTATCTATTTTGGGAGAGGTTCTTAGTAACCAAGTTAAACATAATTTAAATAAACTGTAGCTACTTCGTTTCAAAGTAGCTTGGACTCTCCAACTAGAAATGTCGAAGAGCTGGAAAACTGCACCTAGCATGCCGAGTGAGCGCAGTTCCACACTATGTATGATACAGATTAAAAACGCATGGGAAGCAATACCATAGGTGGGTTTACATGGAAAATAGCAGACCCCCTATATTTTGTATTTGTGACTAGCAGACAAAACAATATCTTAACCATTTATGTATGTTCATTACATAAGTACACACACATCATCAGAGATGAAAGGATCCACTTCAACACTTAAGACAACATTTTTTCTTACTGTTCGCAATGTCAGATACACCTAAATAAAAGAATATTTCTATTTTTCACAACAAATGAAGATGATTAATAAAAGCATGCATAAATCATCTACGTCAGCCAACACTTCAACGTTTTGCTCCTCTTTTCTCAAGCCCTGCTCCTTCCCCTCAAATGTCCCATTCAATGAAATATGTTTTTATATACTAGAATAAATTTTTAAAAGTAGAACACTCCACTATACTGTGGTGTATAAGTTCAGCACAGTCAAATACAGTCTGGCTGAAAAAGCCTCTAGTATAAAAAGGAAAAACTGAACTACAAGTATGACACAGAAATTCAATACTTTGAATGTGCCAGCTAGTATTTCCGTTTTAGCCAGCTAGCTCTCACTGTGATTTATGTCTAATAAAGTCATACATCACGAGGCAGTTGTTCTTATGTTTACGCCATCGTTCAGCAAGAGAGAGAACATTAATCAACAATGACCATTTTCTAGGTACAGAATTGCAGAGCAAGAGTAAATGTTATCATACAGCTTCATTCTTTTAGACGTCTGGTATTATATTAAATGCAATGGAAACCCATTTATGTAATCTTTACTGTACCACATGATATGTTCTGCTCTTTAAGAAGACACGTTATTGGTTAAATACACTATTTTTTACAGAGTAGCATTTCATATATTATGTAACAATATTAAGACAAGATCTGTTTTGTTTGCAACATAAATGATAGTAATCACTAACTAAAAGACATGGATCTTGGAGAGTGTGTGGGGAGGAGGAGTGCCTGTATGTCATCTCAGTTTTCTATACTGTCAGTGAATCATATACCGGCAGGATTACCAAGTATCTACCTGAACCACTCACTCCTAGATGAGCCTATGCTCCTGAATGGCCCTTGAATGGCTTCAAACAAACATGAAATGCATGTTGCTATTTGTACCTTCCATAGCACCTTTTCTATTCAAGGCCATAAAATGATTTAGTTGGTAAAATCACTGGAGATACAGAGTATGAAGATAGCTAAATTGAAGTTACCAAAACACTGGTTTAATTCCTTTTGTCTCCAAAAAAAGTCTCTTCCCTTCCTCTTCTCAATGTCTGATTCTTTTTTTTTTGTTTTGGAGGCACAAGATGAGTGTCGTCATAAAGTGATGCTAGTGATGCTAGAGCCAGTGATACAGCCAGGCTACATGGACTGCCTGACATACATGCTTAACTTCATAGCGTAAGGTTTATGCTGGAAATATGGCAACTCTGCACAACTGCCCCTTGAATCTTTAACACGGTGAAAGTTCTAAGTATCAGTAATAAACACTTTATAAATCAAAAGAATAAAATTAGCATATGCTCGAGCAAACAATTAAAAGACAGCAGAGATTGTGAACACTGTTTTCATTCTCAGAATCTAACAACAGTTTGAAAAATTTCAGTGTGGAATTGAATGAACAACTTATGCACTGAGGCTCTCCTTGCAAGATCACAAACCCAAATCCAACTGGTATCAGTAGCACCTCCAAATCATTAACATGCTGCTGAGCACCTATGTTCCTCTTTCAAGATGATCCTTATCACACAAGCAATATTCCTGTTCCTATCACATCAGCAATTGTGTGAGCAGTAGAAATAAAAAAATAAAAATTCCTAAAGGATTTGTGCCTTCAACTACACGGTTTGCAAACAAAGCACACTCTGCAGTGTAAGCTTGCTTCTTATTAGAAGTTAAAAGACTCCACACAGAAGAGACATATGAGCGCTACCAGTGCAGGAAAAGCTCCAGTTGGCACTTGAAGCTTCTTGAATATGAGACAGAGATCAAAGACACATTTCTCCTACGTCCAAGTCTGACTGCAAGACCCAAATGCAGCAGAGGCTCCCCTTGAGGCTAAGGCACTCAAAATTTGTAATAATGTACAAAAGCAGAGCTAAACACTCATCCAAGCATTTCCTCTAACATCTTGCTGTCCTGTAACAAGCTGCTATAGCGATACAGCCTTGTCCTCAGCAGGACACTGCTAATTGCTCTTGAGGACACAAGCATCCAGGCAGGACACAGACACCAGTTCCAGTACAAAATCGGGCCACCAAAATATTCAGTTTATCAGTACAAGTTCCACACTGTTCTTCAACACATAACCTTCAGGTTTGTCCTGTCTTTTGCTTCCTTTCTACAAAGGGCTCCACTTCTCCCATGTCCTCTTTATATCCAGTGCTATTAACTTCTGTGTTTTCCTAAACTGACTCTAATATCCAAAAGGGAAAACTAATGAAATCAGGACACTCTGCAAAAAAATATAATGTCTTAAATGCACCTGTAGGTGCAAAAGAGCTAGAAAACATAAAAGGTGCTTAGAAAACAAAACAGTCTCACTTGTTAAATTTATCTTTGGCATACATGAAGACATCTACAAAATACAAAGCTTGCATGAATATGTATTGGTTGAGCCAAAGTCAGTCTCAAAAACCACAGTTTCCAAAAGTCAACGTTATTAGGTAAATTAATGACCTGTAGACACATACTGAGGTATTTTCATACTATTAAATTGTGATTTACTTATAGATTTGCAGAAATTAATGTAAGTCATGTCACTGATGCATGTCAGATCAAAATGACTATGTGTAGAACTTGATAAAAAAAATACTTTTAAGGAAACAGAATTTCAGGTTATTTTCCATTTCTTCTTCTTTAGAAAGTTTGCCAATGTCCTTGTAGTACATTTCTCATTCCTCAGAGTATGACAACTCAAAAACTAATAACCTCAACTCATTTTTAATACAAATAGTTGCTGACTTCTTAAGCTGCAGCATCCCTAGCTAAGACACATTAATTCACTGTGCATTTAACTCCTGTTAAGTAGAAAATAGCATGAAACCCTCACTGTACACCATTTAATAGGTGCAATCTTTGAAATACAAACTTTATCCTCTTGCTAAATACGAACTCAAAATTAAAACAAGATGCTCTAAGCATCTCCTGCACTTTGCTTTGCAAATATTTTACTTACACAAGTATGACAACAGCAAGAATGATCAATGCCTAGAGATTTGTATTAACTTTGTGATGCTAACACATGCAAAGTTCCAATAATTATAATCACTTTTACAGAACACTTGTATAAAGAGGAAAGAAAAGAAAAACAAAACAAAGCAAAAACCCACACAATTAAGATACATTATTTGAAAGGCTCTTCTCTTCTGAATAGTTTCATGAGGATCATAATTTAAACCCCTAAACACACAATCTTGAATCTTCCCAGAAAACCTACTTCATGCTGTCAGCTGCAGATGCTGGCCTAATTTTTTCTAGAGTAGTAATGTGCTACCGAGGTGTTAGAAAACACCCAGTTCCCTACAGTAATTAAGAAAATAGTGGACAGAGAACCTATCTGGTGAACAGAGACTTACAAAAGGGTTTAGGTTTGTAACCTGCACATTAGAGCTCAAAACAGATTCCTTGTGTTCTGGTAGCTACCACCTAAACATGGAAATGGTTTAGGTCTCCAGACGTCCTAGTCCCAACAGCAGTTTCACAAATGCTACATGCTGGCCACATGCATGAAACTCCTGCAACTGCAAATTTTGGATTGCTTGTGACAATTCATAAAACATAAAACGGTATTTTGATTTTTAGGTTTCAGAGCTGCAAATTAGAAAAATGTAACAAAATTTCACAAAGAACAACACATTCAAACATGAAAACAGAACATTTTCACAGAATAACTTTACAGAATATAGCCTAATTTAAAATGCTATAATTTGTCATCTCAAGGAAATAGCAAAACTGAGTAATAACACCTTTAGAACTCCAGTTCTATTCCTCTAAGTAGCTTATTGCTCTACATCACACTAAATAGTTTACCCTGTTGACTGAGTCCCCACAACTATGTTGGCACACTAGTTATTTGGAAAAAAAAAAAATCTGATTATGAAACCATTTTTTCAGCCAACAGTGCACATTGCTTGAACCTCAAAGATATAATAGCAGTAAAACTTTCCTGTACACTGTCCTGAATCATACAACAATTTGTACTTATTTCTATTTTTGTTTTACAGTCAATGGTGATGCCAGAAATTAGCATTTGCGAAAATATTCATATTTCAGTAAACCTTGATCTTAATATTACTTGAGATTTTTTTTTTCTGAAATCAAATAACAATAACAAAAAATATCACAGGCAGAGACAAGCTTCGAGAATTGTTACTGTGCTAGTTCATGTTACAAAAAAACTAAGAGGGGAGGCTTATTATGGGGAATGTTGGGCAAATCCCAGTATAAGCTTGCCTCTTCTGTACACATAATGAAATAATGGCTAAATGTTACTGATCTAAATAGGGAAAGTAATCAACAAGGCAGGGATTTCATGAATACTTTTTCCAGTTCACACTCCTGTAACCACAAATTATTTTATATCTAAAGTAAGACTGTAGGTTGGAACAATACAGCTTTTCTTTTACTACTCATCTGATAAGGTAGCTGAAAGGAATTGCAAAGATAATTAGCAAAACAAGTTATTTTCAAATTCATTTAGCTCAGAAGAAATGGAATTAATTTAACTAATGCTATTAATTTCACTGACGTCTGCAAACACTAATCACTTTATACTATATCTTACAGAAATGCTAGTATTTGAAACATTCAATCAGAGAAAGAAGATGACAAAAAATATTTCTCTTCAAACAGCTGAACTACAGATACAATTTTATGGCCAATTCAAAAAAGTCACCTCCTCACTACTCAATACATTTGGAAACTTTCAAGTCAAAAAGTCTTTCTATACAAGCCTAAAGAGATACTAAAAATCCTGATTAACAGCCATCAGTATTGCACCAGTTCACCTTTAAAAAAAAAGGGAAAAAAAAGAGCAGAAATATAATGCTAATATTACAAAAAAAAAGTTACAGTAATTGTAAAAAGAACAGTAATTTAATAGGTTATAAAAGTTATTACTGTTTTACTTTAAAAACAGCAGCAACAGAACTGTAAGAAGAATTTCCTACTTAAGTTCTCTATCAATATGTACACACTACAGTCCTAAAACACCATAATTGGGGTCCAGGTCCTGTACTGTGCCAGTTGCACAGTACTGTATTCAACTGCAGCTGAACTGGCCACCATCAATTACAAAAAAGAAAGGAAAATCTGACTATCTGTTAATATAAATCAATGGATAGCCTATTTTGCATGATAGCCAAAGGAATGTCTTCAGTTTTTCTAAACCACTCTGTGATTGTAACAATTTTGCAAATAAAAAGATAACACTGGAATACAATCATGAAAGAGTTATGGGAAAATGTGAAAGTAATTTCTCATAATTTTTTCCAAATTTCGGATTCTGAGCACACTTACTTTAAATGAGCAAAGTGTAGCCAACTGAAAAGAGTCCAGTGATTCGTGTGTTCCTATAACAGAGCCCTTCATTAAATAATCCATCCATATGTGAAAAAACACTTCCTTTTCAACAAGCAACATATATAATATGCTCAATGTTTTGCACGAACTAGGAAAGATTTACATTTCCATTCTGGTAAGTTAGCATATGTTTTTGTTCCATGGAAAATACACTTTTCTATTTTAACTTTTCCTGTATGCGACAATTATTATACTCTGAGCAAGGAGAGGAAAGTAAAGCAAAGGAAATAAAATGTTTCCATGCATCAGGAGATCGCAGGAAGACCGAAGGATCCATTACACTCCTGCTCCTAAAATATATAGTAGCACAATGCATTACGCATTAAGTACAGAAATTACTCCATAAGAAGTTTTACTCAAAATACATAAAATAGAGCAATATTAATTTCACAGTTTTGCTTTACTAAAGGCAAGTAGACTAGTTGTACAAGTGTATAACAGTCTTATTTAGTTGCACCATAAAAATCTATCCATCCATCCTTTACCTTCTTTTCCTCATGTTCCTTTTCTTGGAGTCTACGGATCCTGGTGTTGACAGCCTGCACTAAAATGAACAAATTTCATAGATTAATCTGCTGCTCTAAATCGAAGAGAAACTCACCTGAAAGGGATTTAAAGACATGAGGCTTTTGCAAGTCAAATATTCTATGCATACATTATGATTTTTACCCATTTGAGTACTTACTTCTGCAAGAAAAACCTTCGCTACTACTTGCAGGAAATGCTTTACATTGATCAAGCATCACTGTTTAGTTGCTTTCATTTGTTATTTTTCTAAACAAATGCAAGAAGAATCTATATGAAAAATATCTTTATGCTGAAGCTTCTTCTATCCTGAAACTAAATCTAGGAAAACTTACCAGTAAAAACAGGAACTATATTCCTATCCAGATTTTTTTCTCTCAAACTTATTTAGCAGCTATTGTATGAACATGATGCAGAATGAAATCAACTAATTTCTCCAAAGCAGTCATTTCTCCCTCATTAATACAGGCTGTAGTTTTATGGAACACCATACTCATTTGCCACTGTCTTAAAGCTGTACTAATCACGATGGATCTCGTGGCTGAATATTACAAAGTCTGGCTGCAATATCAAAACTGCACTGTCATTCCGAAGTTATCTGAACAGGTTCCTTATTTGTATAGCTAAATTCTAAGTTACAAGTATTTTCCTGTAATCTTTGTTACATGTGCAACAACATCTACCTGTATTATCCTGCATTTGTGAGTAGCCATATAAAAAGTTACAAGAAGGTAAATGTTTATACAACATATCAATATGTAACAAAACCCCAAGGCCCTATATTCACTTGCTTTAACTTCATAAAATCAGCTCCAGATAAAACCTTACAATCACATCCCTCTTAAAATATCTTTTTGAGAAGCTATCCTGATGAATAAGAAAAAAAAGGCAAAATTAGTACAAGATTTTATAAACCTTTCTTCTAAAATCTGACGAATAAAAGAAATAAGAGATGGCTACAATTATGTAAGTAGGATTAGAATATAAGTATTATTACTACTACTAAGCTATTTATGACTAAAGATAATAAAACTCAACTCTATTATCACACTTCATACCTATGCACCTGCAAATTTTCACTTTGAATAAAAGGAATCAGTATCTTGCTTTCCCACAGCTCAGTTAAAAGAACTGAAGCTCATACTGCAGTATGTTTGCAGTAACCTAGAAAATTGAAATTCAGTTTATAATTTTGCCCAACAGGCAGCACTACCTCCTGTTTGTGAGTGCACAGTAGGAAACGGACCTGAAATAGCTTTTCCTGAAGTCAACGTGAAACTTCAATGTAACCTTAACCACAGTTATGTTAGCTGGATCAGTAAATAGCAAAATACATCCCTGTTTGTCCCCTTTGAAATTTCATTGAGATGAAAAGAAAGCACATCAATAGCAGAAAACTATCTAAAAATGGTAACTTTTTCCAAAAATCCATTTTTAAAACCAAAATCCAAACTACACTATTCTTTAAAATGGCACAATCAGAAAAATATGAAGCTACTTGCTTACATCTCTTGAATGTTTCATTTACATTGTCATGCATTGCCTGCTCACACTTAGGAAGAGTGTGTTCATTTGTCTCACAGATTGTGTTCTTCAGATTCTCCAGAACTCGCAGCTCCCGGAGGCCACGTTTTTCCTGCCAGAAGAGGTGAAAGAGAAAGGATCTTTATATTTTACAGTGTTCATTTGCTGTTGCTATCTGTGGCCCTACTTACGAATATTTATTCGAAAGTGAGACTTTCCAACCTTTCTAACGATTCTCAATTCTCCATGGCCTGCCTTAAGCATATAATTTATCTGGTTTTAATATGAGGTATACAAAATAAAATGACTTTATGAGTGAATGTCTAATAAGGAATTGCACTTGGTAAAATAAGATGTTTCTCCAGTTAATAAACTAGCATCTTTGTCTCAACAGATGTACTATTGTGTATTAAAACATTACTCTACTTCTTTGACAGATAAAATAATATTTTAGCTTGGTAATTATACAAAAAATAATCTCTAACAAAAACAACAAAGAAACAGAGTTTAAAAGAACTTTTATAATTTGAAGCACTTTTGCAACTGAGTTCTTATGGAGAAGGAGTATAGCAGTGATGCTACTTTCTTGATGTCTGACCTTCCAGATTTCACATGGTAGAGAATTAAAGCAAATAAGCCTCTTTTCACTGAAACAACTTAATGAAGTCAAGACTAAAGGATAACATAAGGCAGATGGTTAAAGAGATGGTCCTTTTAGCTCGCTGCCAACTGTTTTCTTAGAAGAAGCAGACCATGACTTACTGCTCTATGTAAGAAAGAAAAAAAGCTTTTAGAAGCCACAGCACTAATTCTACTCTGAATTTAACTGGCACTTTTCTTAATACAATAAAAACGATTCTGCGACTTTTTTTTTTAAAGAACTACTGTACTACAAGCTGCTAATCATACAGCAGTAATAAACAACCAAACAGTGCACATCACTTAAATTATTACTATACCCATTCTAAAATTTCAGAAACAGAGACAAAGAGAAGGAAAGTAGCTTCATTAAACAGGCTCCAGACTTCCTGAATGCAAATGTACGTACTCACATTAAAAAAAATCCTTACAAACTAGATGCTAATCATTGGGGACGCGGGGGGAAGGAAAGAGAGCACAGGTCTATTACAAGTATAAACATTTGTAATTGCAAAGTTAGAAACAAGAGTCATTTTTGTAAGAAATTCTAAACTGTGAGAACATAAATAATCCTTTTCTTTCCTATTTTTCTCCCAAAAGCATAATCTAGATATTAAATTTCAAGCACAGAGCTAAAAAGGCATTAAATTACAGTAAGAAAGAAATGGACTAGAGGCTAGTCAAAACATTTATATTTATGCAATCCATGTTTGAATTCTCTTCTTATGAAAAGCCATGTAAAAGTATTTATTGTACCCTATAATTTATTAAGGTAAAAAATCAAAGAAGATATATTATTCCTTACCACTCTCGAACCCATATAATACAGATCTGATGATGATTTAGTTTGCATTCTTATTTGCTAAACCGTCATACAGACGAACTAGATCTACTTGAAATATAATTATAATTGGAAACAAAAACTGCATTAAAATTGTAATAATCTCTGCACACTAGAATATTAGCAGTACTATTTATCTTCAGGACTAATTTTAAGATTTTAAATCCCATATTATTTAAGAATGAAGAATTACTTTTAGTAACAACCTTTAATGGGCAAAACATTCTAGTTTTCTAAACTTCTGCTGCCACCTTGTGGAAATTGCATTACAGCTCCAAAAGCAAAGTTGTAAGTAAAACATCTACACTCTCAGTACGTGAACCTTATTTGCAATCAACCATACTGTTTTGAACGGTTTCTTACTTTGCATAAGCTCCTGCTCTTCCAGTAATACTACATTCTTTCACAGAACAAAAAACAGAGCAAAATTAGAGGATGGCTGTGCTAGACAAATCCAGCTAAAGCATAAGCTTCGTTCTCACTCAGATGCACTCCTATACCTGCTAACAATGTTTTCCTTGAGCAAATTAGATCTCTTTAAGGGGTAAGAAAAATCAGATCTTTCTGAAGTGATTTACATACATACTATATTCTCTAAAAAGATGCTAAAATTGTTTAAAGTTTCAAATATGCCAGGCTATATAGCACATGATAAGATAACAATACTTACTTCAAATTCTTTAATGAAGTAACGTATTTCTCCCTGAATTACTGGTCTGTGATCTAGGAGTCTTGAATGAATTTCTCCAGCTTCTAGAAAATAAAAGGAAACCAAAAGTTAGTTTCAACTCACTCCATACTAGGCTACATGACAAAATGCAGCACACCACACTCAAAAGCAAGAGGCACTACCATCCACAAAATACCTATGAATCTACACAGAAAAGCAGTATTACACCTGTCGGGTATTCTATCTATTTAGCAAAAAACTCAGTACACAATATTCTGCACGCCACACTTCTCTGTGTGGTTGTCGGCATTTATGGCCGAAGGGCTGATGTTGGGAGGGACTGCCAAAGGGACCTCATCCTGTCCAACACCCTTGCTAAAGCAGGGGCACCTAGAGCAGGCTGCCCAGGACCCTCTCCAGCCACCTTTGGAATATCTCCAAGGACAGATACTACCTCTCCAGACAGCCAGTTCTAGTGTTAAATTACTCTCACAGTGAAAAGAGAAGAAAGGAGGAGACAAATTAGCTCCATCTTCATTACTCCCTCCCATCTTATCACATATTAAGATCCTCCATTTCGTCTCTTTTCCAAGCTGAACAATCCCAGTACTTTTGGTCTCTTCTCAAAGGACAGATCTCTGTCTAAAGGACAGATACTCCAGTCCTGTAGACACCTTGGTAACCTTTTACTGGACCCTCTTTGATAAGTCCATAACTTTTTGGTACCAGGGAGGCCAGAACTGGACACAACACTCCAGATGTGGACTCAGCAGAGGTGAAGGATCTCATCCCTCCACCTGCTAGCCACATCCTTCCTAATGCATCCCACAAGGTGGCTGGCCTTCCTGGCTGTAGGGAAGTGCTGCAAAATACAGGGAATGACTTGATTACATAAAAGACAGTCTAGGAGAAAACACTTAAAGCTAAATGCTTCCAAACAGAGACTAGCTAGCACCGGGGAAGCCCAGACGCTTTTCTGTGAAGAGCAGCTACGGAGGAACCTAAGGGCAGCGGCAAGGGCCCCAATGCCGCCTACAACGAGACCCTCCCTCCACTGCAGCCCGAAGCGCGGCCCCGGCTACCTACCCTTTATGATGGGGTGCAGGAGGGACCCAGCCGCCAGTGGCTCCCGCCTCCTGTCGCCGGGCGGCGACGCGGCCCCTCCGCGGCCGGGGGACGCGGGGCCGCCGCCGCTCATGGCGCCCCGCGGCCCCTTCCCCGCGCCGCTTCCGCCTCGCTCCCGCGCCTGGTGCGACGTCATCTCCGCGCGCAGAGCGCCGCGCTTCCCCCCGCCACCGCGGCGGCGGCCGTTGCTTCGGCAACCGCCGCGGCGCCGGGGCCGGGCCTGCTCCTCGGGCGCCGGTCGCGACGGGAGCCGCTCAAGGGGCGCGTTCGCCACGGGCGCGGATGGGCCGGGAGCAGGTCGGGCTGGCGAGCGGGAGGGACGAGAACGCCACGGGACGGCGGCCGTCGTGCGGATGGTCAGAACGCCAGAGGAGGGGCAAGACCTCCTGTAGCCATAAAAACTGGGCCTTCCCAGCAGGTTCTGCTCGGGTTGTTCGGTAGCGGAAGCCAAAAAATTTCCGATGAAATTTCATGGAATGAAGCTGCTGGAGCCTCAGAACACCAATAATGTCCAGGCTGACAGTGTCAGAGAAACTCTAGCAGTTGCATGGGGAGTGCCTCGAACACAGAAATGAGGCATGTCCCCTTCTTTGGGCCCTCTGCATTTTCCTGAAAACACACAGAAAAGGGGTTGGGAATGGATAGAGGGAGGGCAGGAGGGAAGAAGGGGTTTGTCTGTCCGGGCTGGTGCCAGGGAACACGTGTGAATTCAGATAAACACATTGGCTTTTTTGGCATAGCAATTATGAGCACTAGTCATTGGACTTGTGGCTTGAGAAAATTAAAAGTAGTAGTCTAATCGATAAATGTAAAGAAAGGGTAGATGACAGCAATAACAACTAAAGATCCCTATGCTTTTTATTATCCTAAATCATGTGATAGCATCATATGTTCCCCTCTCTCCTCCCAAAATTGTTTTGCTCCCTCATGAAACAACATATGAACCAGTAATTTATTTATTTATTTATTTATTGGGGGTGGGGTTAGGAGGTAGCACGCCCTTGTATGTATCGAGTAGTTACTAGATTAACTTGAACCTCTTTTAGGTCATTTAGGTCTCTCTCTCTAGCCTGAGACTTAGGGAGGCTCACCCTCCTTTTGCTTTTATTATTTTATGAATAGAAAACATGACTACCAGCATTTCTTTCTTCAAAATTATTTTGCCCACATTTGATCATTTGACTTTGCTTTTTTTTTTTTTTTTTTT